>PVLC010013516.1:0-41495 GCA_004027655.1 Graphiurus murinus | reverse complement strand
GTTTTTTTTTTTTTTTTTTCCGGTACTGGGGATTGAACTCAGGGGCATTCTACCTCTGAGCTACACCCCCAGCCCTATTTTTTTATTCTTTATTTTGAAACCGGGTCTCACTAAGTTGCAGAGTGCCTCACTGAGTAGCTGAGGCTGGCCGCGAACCCGGGTCCTCCGGTCTCAGCCTCCCGAATGCTGGGATTACAAGCGTGCGCCACCACGCCTGGCTTGTTGTTTGTGTACTTTTGAAATGGCATCTCACTAAGTTGCTGCAGGTCTTGCTAAATTGATGAGGCTGGCCTTGAGCCTGTGGTCCTCCTGTCTTAGCCTCTAAGTACAGGGTTTACAAGTGTGCGCCACCATGTCTGGTCCATCCTCCTTTTTATAGGATACAGACCAAGATGGCGCTTTGTGCCTGGGGTCACGGGTTGCCCATGGAGAAGAACGCATCCTGGGCTGGGAACCAGGTCGCCTGGGTTCCTCCATTTTAGTCACGGCTAACTCTGTGGCCGTCGACTCTGCATGTCTTATTTCCAGAATTTATTTGCCTATAAAATAAAGAAACACATTTTGGAGGCTTCTATGGTCTCTACCAGGTCTACAACACCAGGCCAGCCACTGAGTGATCTTTCATCCATAAACATCCCAAGCTTGGGTGTAAAAACAAGGAGACAGTTGTTTTGTTTTGTTTTTTAATTACTCTAACACAGATCTCATTTTAACTTGTTCTAGAAAGAGTTTTAGTCTTGACTAATTCAATGTAGACTTACGAATAAAGTATACAACACCCAATTGGTAAACACTAAATACATAAGTGACTATTTGTATTTTGAAAATTTGGGGGTCCCTGGGATATCAGTGACTCCTCTCGTGGCTGGTGTGGGATCCGTGTGGTTGGGCACTTCGGTCTTAGAAGCAGGAATCTGGACAGAAAAGAAATAGAAGAGATACCACAAGTGCCATCTAAAAGTGGGCAATTGAAATGAATAGGCATTTACAAAGGAAGAAATTCAGGGGGCCAATAAATATGAGAGGAAATGTTCAGCATCATTAGGAAGGGAGGAGATGCAAATCAAAACTACACTGAGATTCCTCCTAACTCCAATGCGCATGGCAGTCATCAAGGATACACACAATAAGAAATTCTGGTGCGGCCGGTGTGGAGGTGCACGCTTCTAATCCCAGTACCTGGGAGGCTGAGACAGGAGGATCGCAGGTTTGCGGCCAGCCTCAGCTACTTAGTGAGGCCCTCCGCAACTTAGTGAGACCTTGTTTCAAAATAAAATATAAAAAATAGGGCTGGGGGTGTAGCTCGTAGGTAGGATGCCCCTGGGTACCACAAAAAAGAAAAAGAAATTCTTTTGAGGATGTGGGGAAATAAGAACTCTTAACCATGGTTGGTGGGAGTGTAAATTAGCACAGCCATGATGGAGATCAGTGTGGAGGCTCCTCAGAAGACTCGGAATGGAGCCACCACATGACCAGCTGTGCCATTCCTCGGTATGTTTCCCCAAGAATGAAAGTCAGAGTACTACACCGACACATACATGCCCATGTTAATAGCAGCACAATTCACAATAGCCGAGTTGGGAAACGAACCCAGGTGTCTATCAGCAGACAAACGGATAAAGAAAGTGTGGTATTTACACACAATGGAATTTTACCTACTCATACAGAACGACGAAATTATATAGTCTTTAGTTCTATCCCTTTGCAGAAAAATGGCTAGAGCTACAGAATATTATGCTAAGTGGGATCAGCCAGTCTCAGAAAGTCAAGGGTCATATGTCTGTTTCATACATGGAAACAAGAGAGAAAATAGGGGAAAAAAAGCGACTTCAGATAAATGAGAAGAGTGGAAAGGATGGCGGGAGGGAGGGGAAAAGTCAAACTGATGAAGGAACGATTCGAGTACTGCTGTGTGCACACACATCGTGGCCTCACTAACACGTTCAAGGAAGGGGGAGGGGGGCGGAGGGAAACACTCCAGTGCTGTGTGCATGTCGGTACCACTTTGAACCTCTCTGAGATGTATAATTACAACACGCCATAAAATATATATAAAAAAGATAATAGAGCAGGCCGCTGAAAGGCGGGTGAGGATGAAGGCCTCCGGGGCGGGGGAGGGGGCCTTTGAGCTGAGACCCGGAAGGAGAAGCTCAGACAAGCAAAGGCCTGAGGGAGAGGGCTCCGGGTGGGGGCAGCTGCCACCGCCAAGGAGGTGAGGTGAGCACAGAACGCAGGGTTCAGCAGAAGGAAGCCCCGCCGAGGCAGGAGTCAATGCAGCCCCGGTGGGCCTTTCACGTTGATCTTCTTGCTTCTTGCACCAGGGCTAAGGCTGTTTCCAGAACGATTGAAAATGCCACCTTGGGTTGGAGTAATGAGCGTGCGCGGGGCTTATGGCGCTGCGTGGTTGTGTTGCTCCCTTTGCTTGCTCGTTGCTCTCACTTTAGACAGTACGGCCGCCCCTCACACCCACGGGGGACTGGCCCCCGCACCCCCTGTGGGTCCTGAAATCCACAGACACTCAGAGCCTTTTTGTAAAATGGCAGTGTTTGCAGAGAACCTGTGCGCATGCTCCTGTATACTTTGAATCACCTCTAGATGCCTTATGATATCAGACAATGTAGATGCTCCGTAAATAGTAATTGTACCGTATTCTTTAGGAAATAATTACAAGGTAAAGAGTCTGCTCATTCAGCACAGATGCACTGTTCTCCCCGAATGTTATCAATCTGTGTTTGGCCGAATCCAGGAGCGGAGAATTCATGGAGATGAAGGGGTTTCCCTTCCAGCCCTTGCAAGGCTACCTACGGCAGCTCCCCCAGGAGCTGGGATTCCCCTGGTGCCTCGAGTCAGTGCTTTCAGAAGGTGTCCTGGGCTGCTGTGGGCAGAGCTGGGCACCCGAGACAGTCTGCCAGCCCCGGCCCACCTGTTGCCTTCACCTTGAGCCACACAGCCCGAGTCAGGGCTGCTGCTCTGTCCCCACTTGGACTGCCTCTTGGGCCTGATTCTTGTCACTGTCTCTGCTCTGCTCGCTTCTTGCCTGCATCAGCCATCCGCTGGCCACACTTGCTCCTCTGATATCCCAGTTTAGCCTTTCTAGGGAAACAACTTGTCCTGCTCTGTTGCTCTTGGGGTCTCATGTGCCAAAGTGGGGCTCTGGCCTGGGAAGATCCATGCCAGCCACTCTGATGGGCAAAGGCCCTCGTCCCCATGGTGCCCCAAAGATCCTTAAGCCTGCCTTCCCCATCCCTTGAATTCAAGGTCAATAAAGGTGCAAGTTGTGCTAGGCGTGGTGGCACACTCTTGTAATCCCAGTACTTGGGAGGCTGAGACAGGAGGATTCAGGTTCGCAGCCAGCCTCAGCTTACTTAGGCCCTCTGCAACTTAGTGAGACCCTGTTTCAAAATAAATCATAAAAAATAGGACTGAGGGTGTAGCTCGGAGGTAGAAGGCCCCTGGGCTCAATCCCCAGTACCACAAAAAAAAAAAATGTATTCAATGCAATGAAAATATTACCTTCATAGTATTGCCCCAGTGTTTCTAGACCTGGATCATGTAAAACTGTGCTGATTGAATGGCTGTGCTGATTGAATGGCTTTGCTTGGGGATAGCTGTCAGGTATCTCTGAAGAGTGGGAGGCAATTCCTGTGCACATTACAGCGTGAGAAGGTTGGTTCTTGGGCTTCTCTGCATCCCGTGCCCATGGCAGACATAACTAATCAATCAGGACACTCTGATCATCCTTGTCTAC
The DNA here is from genome assembly GCA_004027655.1 of Graphiurus murinus. Classification (NCBI taxonomy): domain Eukaryota; kingdom Metazoa; phylum Chordata; class Mammalia; order Rodentia; family Gliridae; genus Graphiurus; species Graphiurus murinus. The sequence goes on along the minus strand of PVLC010013516.1, from coordinate 37,747 downwards.
CCAGTGCTGCACTGTTCAAGAGATGCCTGGGAGGCCGTCTGGAAAAGAAGCCTTGTAGAATCAGCCCAGATAGAGGCTAATGAAACAGGAGACAGGAACAAGTCAGGGCAAAGCTGAACTTTCAGAAACCAAAATGCAGGTCGATTTCTAGAAAGAGCTCCAAAGCGCCTGCAATGTGGGAGTGAGGCAAAGATATACGTGATGGGCCTGGAGTTGGTGTGTGAAAAGTCTCTGTCTCCTGAAAGCTAGCTGTGGCATCACTCAGAGACATGACCAGGAAGAAAGTTTTAGAAGGGCTAAGAAGCTGCCCACCTGGCCGGGGGATTCTTGGCCCGGTTTGAAGGAAGGGGCTGGCGTCCATCTCCGTAGCAAGCAAGAGTATCAGAGGACCTAATTGAGCACCCGCCATAAACCGCGGAAGGACTGGCTTTGCTACTTCAGGAGTCCGGGTCCTGGCCCTATCCCACGAGGGAGGTCCCACTGTCTCCTCTGCAAGGCGAGGAATCCGAGGCCAAGGGCGTTAAATAATGAGGCCTAGCAGAAATCCTTCTTGTGGTGCCTGCCTGCCGGGCTGATCTGGGCTCATACATACTTACCTTCTGGTGTTATTTATACTTTTGCCATCGCCATCACTTGGCAACTTTCCATTAGAGAGTCCCACCTGAGGGAGAGGCTGGGAGGGACGAGACTCAGGTGGGAACTCAGGGTCCAGCCAGGCTGAGGACCCGCCCCACTGGGTTCTGGCCGTCCTCTCTGTGGGGCTAATCTTCTCATCTATTTTATTGCAAATAGGCTTGACACATCATGCCTACTCTCTCTTTAGTCCCCATGACCCCCTGGTGGGGCAGGAACCATTACTTCCATTTTTAAAAGAGAAAAGGAGGCTCACAAAGCTCAGGTGCCAAGCCCAAGTTCACTCTGGGCTGAGAGCGGTAGCCTCATCTGTCTAATCTCGGAGCCGGGACCGTACTTTAGAGTTTATTAAGAAATGAGTGGGCTTTTGTGGGCTAGCCTGGACACTAGTCAGCACTTCTGGTGGTGTCTATCGTGCAACTGAAGTTCGGGACACGCTGCTGTCAATCAACTTTTGCACCTCCATTCATTTGTAAGCTGGGAACAAACTTTCCTACTCAACTTGGTCCCATGACACCTAGTGGCCATCAAGAGAAGTGCAGCTGGATCCCCAGACATTAAGAGCAGGTGCAATTGCTGGTACTTCACAGGATGGGCAGAAATTTCTAATAACTGAAGTATCTATGGAATTTAGAAGATGCAGAGTTGAGCTGTGCGGAGTCTGTAGTCCTGTGTTTCATTCCTAGAACGTATACTTATTTACGATGGAAAATCTGCTATATCCACTCCATGTCTCTTGGTAAGCTGTGGTTTGCAATAGAACATGTTATGCTGCATAGCATAACATAATATAATATAATGCAAAGTTAATTATTTCAGCCATGCTCAGTAATAAAATCATTATAAATTGGAAAATACTACGGGTTACTCACTAACCCAGTCCACTAGGAGTCGGGTGGATGTTTTCGGACCACCCATAATACCGCGTAAAAAAGCTAGATGAAAATATACGTAAATAGGCTCCCTGCCTGTTAGGCCTACACATATGATAAGACGGAATACACTGTATAGAGACTTCTGACGACAGGGGAACTTTAGCTCTGTCTGGTTCGTTTTCATGCCATGGAGATTAAGTGCAAGAAGAACCCCACGAAATCTCGCGAGAATGCAGACGTTTGCCATCTCCTACCCCAGCTGTGGTCTTCACCCTGGGATTCCAATAATGGCCAAAATCCAAGGGAAGATTCTTTGGTAATTGACGCTCCTTCACAGGGGGTCTCGGCTTCAGGGCAGATAGTCTTGTTACTGTGGGGCCAGGATAGACGAACCCCAAGTGATTTGCCAAACCTTAACACACTCAAACTATTTTTCAAACATTTGGGGTTTGGCAAGTGCCTCTCGCTAAGCCCCCTTTCCCGACATCTTTATACCCATGTGGATTTCCAGGGAAATTTAATACGTATGTTTCTGATTCACTTAAGTTTAACTCAGCACAATCGCTCAGTGAGAATCACTTAGTGTTCAAGAATCTTCCTGAACCCTCTCTTTTATAAGCCCCCTTAAACGATTTTCCTTCTAACCAGGAAGTGGGTTTTGCTCTGGACAAATTGAACCCAAACCCCCAAAAGATTCAAGTTCGGTTCAAAATTCAGAGTCCTTGAGTTCTGAGAAAGGTTGGAAAGTTTGCAGGCAACTTCTCCCACCACGGAGACTCCTGGTGTGGGTACTGAGAAGGGTGGAGAGGGAGGGAGACACAGAAATTACATAAAGTAATATTTTTTATAGTGTGTGTGTGTATGTGTGTTTTACTGGGGATGGAACCCAGGGGCCTTCTACCTCTGGGATATACTCCCAGACCCCAGACCTGTTTTATTGTTTTTATTTGGAAACAAGGTCTTGCTACGTTGCTAGAGCCTCACTAAGTTGCTGAGGGTGGCTTCGAACCTGAGATCTTCCTATCTCACCCTCTGAAGTAGTAGGAATAAAAGTGTGGGCCACCATGCCCCGCTATTTTATATACTTTAAAACTGAAAGTCTGCTACCTCCTCCTCTTCCTTCTCCTCTTCCGCCTCCTCCTCCTCCTCCTCTTCCTCCTCCTCCTCCTCTTCCTCTTCCTCCTCCTCCTCCTCCTCTTCCTCCTCCTCCTTCTCCTCTTCCTCCTCCTCTTCCTCCTCCTCTTCTTCCTTCTCCTCCTTCTCCTCCTTTTAGAGGGGGATACTGGGGATTAAGTCCAGGGGCAAGCTACACCCCAAGCCCTTTTTATTTATTTTGAAATAGGGTCTTGCTAAGTTGCTGAAGCTAACCTTGAACCATGATCCTCCTGTCCGAGCTTCCCAGGTAGTTGGATTACCAGTGTGTGCCACCACACCTGGCCTTGAAGCCCTGATTTCTTGATGCCTAGATCAGGAGCTGGCCAGGCCAAGCATCTTTCAGGCCTGGGTGGCCCAGGGACCCGTGTGATGGTGTCATCTCTCCCAGAGTTTGTAGCTAACACCCAGAGGCCATGGTGGACTACCTGCCCAGTTCTATGAGGGCTTTTGTGCCAACAGAGTCTCATCTCAAGGTAGATTTTAGGCAATTAAAGCTGTGAATGAATTAATGAACTAGTTTACTTACTCCATCTCAGGATTAGTTTGACCTTTGTTGTGTTGTTGTTTTTGTAGTACTGGGGATTGAACACAGGGGCATTCTTACCTCCAAGCTCCACCCCCAGCCCTATTTTTTATTCTTAATTTTGAAACAGGGTCTCACTAACTTGTGGAGGGCCTCACTAAGTAGCTGAGGCTGAACACAAACCTGCGATCCTCCTGTCTCAGCCTCCCAAGTACTGGGATTCCAAAGCATGCATCACCACACCTGGCTTTATCATCACAGAATTGCTTTATCATCACAAGATAGCTGCCAGAGCCCCAGCCAGCATGTCTGTGTTCCAGGGAGCAGGAAGGAAAAGGAGCTTCTCAGCTGACTCTCTTCCATGGAAGCCCAAACCAACACTCTGCCCATTTCTTTCACCACTCTGGTGTGCAGCAGAAGCTGTTAAATAATGCTCTATCAAAGTAGACTGCTGCCCATGATAAGATGGGATTCCTCTGGCAAAAAGAAAAGAGTAGAAAATTGGGTGGTCAACCAGCTGCCACCCCTACCACCTTGCTTTTTCCTGCCCTCGTCCCAATTCTTGACCACTGGAAGGTGGACCCAGGGGAAAGTTCCAGAAGCCATGGACTGTCAGACTCGGTGCGTATGAGGCCTAATCAAGGTCAGACCCACAAATATTGTGATGTATTCTCTTTGTTTTTATGAAGTTAGTTCTCTGTTTTGCCCGGGCTGCTCATGTCTCTCGTATGATCGATGTTTGCCAGAGTTTGGCCCTGAAATGCCCCTCAAAGGCCCGTGTGCAAAAGGCTTGGTGCTGCTGGGAGGTGATGGAACCTTTAAGAGGCGGAGCCTGGTGGGCAGAAGTTAGGTCTTTGAGGGCGTGTCCTTGAAGGGGCTCTAGGGACTCCAGGCCCTGCTTGTCTTCTTTTTCCTTTCCCTTCCCAGCTACCTTTCGCTTCCCGACAACTGACATGAAACATGGAATGGACTTCATTGATACCCGCAGGGAGGTGCTCACAGTGAAGTCAGCCACCCCTCGGCTCCAGGCCACCTGACACCCCCAATTTAAAGCCAAGAAAACTGAGTTGAGTCACCTGCTCCGAGTCACCAGAGGCCACCGCAGAGCCGCGCTGGCGTCTGTATGGCAAAAATTCGCCTCAGCCGGGAGCCTGGCTGGCTGGGAAAGGGTTCGGAGTATGCACCCAGGTCTTCTCACCTGTTGACTCAAGTGAGTGGCCTGGTGGGAAGAGGCAGCTGGGGGACCCTGGGGACCCTCGGAAGGCCCCAGGCGCCCTCAGCAGGGGTCAGGCACCAGACCTGAAATAAAGTAGCACAGGACGTGGGCTTCCTTACTTTCCTCCTCGTTATTCCATGGGCCACACGCCTCAACATTTCCCACAGATGCTCACGGTTTATTTCTTATTTTTTTAATTAATTAATTAATTAATTTTTTGTGGTACAGGGGATTGAACCCAGAGGCATTCAACCTTCGAGCTACACCCCCAGTCTAATTTTATTTCTTATTTGGAAACAGGGTCTCAGTAGGTTGATGAGAGTCTCACTACTTGCTAAGGCTGTGCTTGAACCTGCGATCCTCCTGTCTCGGCCTCCCAAGTACTGGGATTACAGGCAGGCAGCACCACGCCCGGCTGACACTCACAGCTTAAACATGGAATTGCCTTGAGTTGTAGGGAAAGTTATTTGACTTCTCTATTATCTTAGGTATTCATGCATGTTTAATTTTATTTATTTACTTACTTATTTGCAGTGCTAGGGAAGGAACCCAAGGTCTCGTGCAAGCTGGGCAAGCCCTCTACCCCTGAGCCCCACCCCTGGCCCTTACACTTGTTTTTATTAAGTGCTTAGCAAACAAAGAGGCCCTCAAAATGAAATATCTTAAACTTAGAGCCCTTGATGTGTGTGGAGAAGCAAAGCAGGAGGCAGTAGCTGCTCTGCAGGGCTGCATCCAAAAGTTAAAAAAAAAAAAAAAAAATCACAATGAATGGGCAGTTCCTTCACTAGGGAAGCTCCCACCAGCCAAGAAGCAGCAGCGAGGGCGGCTCACTGACTTCCAAGAAGAAAAGCTCGCCAAGGGGAGCCAGTCTCCAGGAAGACTAGGAAAACTAGGAACGGACCAGTACACTGCACTTTACAGTTTATAAGGCCCTCCTTCACCGTGTCATCTTGCTTAAGCCTTCCTCAACACTGATGTGGCAAGGAAGTTGGTCACAGGAAGGTAAACCAGAGTTCAGAGAGGTCCAGTGTCCATCTCAGGATCACACAGCTGGAACCACGGCGGGGATGTGGTCAGAAGGGCCTGAGCCTACACAACTTCCCCCACCCAGGCTGCTCCCACGCCAGCAAAAAGTCCCCTCCTCCTTCTCCTCCTTCTCTCCCTCTTCCTCCTCCTCCTCTTCCTCCTCCCCGTCCAGTGAGGCCAAGGCCACAGGACCTAATTTCTAGAAGCGGCACAGCCTGGAGGAATGCTGCCGCTCCTTTGCACCTGTAAAGCACTTGGCACCGTCACCCCGTCCTTTGTGACCCCAGTGGCCTCTGGGTGAACTAGTGGGACAGAGGGACATAGAGGAAACCCATCTCCTACCGTGCTCCCCACCCCCCGACACAGTCGGCCGCTGGCTTCTCCCTGGCCGTGATGTCCGGGCGAGTATCCGCACGCCTCTGTTTACTCATCTGTAAAATGGGGACAGGAGCATCTTGCCTTCCCGGCTGCCAGGGAGGCAGAGGTGGGGCGTACGGGTCCAGACAAGCCCAGGCCCCGGCCCAGCCCCGTGACCTGCGCTCTGGGAGCTGTCCTTCCCCGCTGAGCATTCCTCTCTGATCTCAGGCTCCCAGGACCACGTGAGCGTCAGCAGGAGGCGCAGCAGGTGAGCTGGTGGGGCCAGAAGCCGCGGGTCACGAGGGCGCCTTTGGGTGTCAGCTGAGGGGCCTACATTCTGGACCTCACGGATAACCAAGTGACAGCTGTCCACCTCTGAGCAAACGGGCTCTTTTTTCCCCTAAAAGTGCTGCCTTCTCAGCCCCAATCCTGTCTGCTTCTCTCATCAATCCAGCAGTTATTTTATTTATTTATTTATTTATTTATTTATTTATTTATTTATTTATTATTTTTGTGGGACTCAGACTTGAACCCAGGGGCACTCTACTTCTGAGCTACACCCCCAGCCCTATTTTATTTTATTTTTTTATTTCCAAACAGGGTCTTGCTAAGTGGCTGAGGCTAGCCTCGAACCTGCAATCCTCCTGTCTCAGCCTCCCAAGCGTGGGGATGACAGATGCCTGGCTTTATCTAGCAGTTACTTAGTGAACACTCTTCCTCTATGAATTTTCGGGGTTTTGATTTTGGTTTCTAAGCCCTGGCCAAGTGACATACGTGCAGAAGCTGGGGCTCAGCATCCAGTCAGGGGGCCTGGCCCAAGACATCTGCCCAGATGTTTTGGGGAGACCTAAGTATGAGCTATGGAAGCCAGCCAGAAGGACAGGGAGCCCAGGAACTGGCAGAACAGCCCAGGAAAGAGATGGCTGTTCCCTGGGAGGCACCAGTGTTCATGAGCCTAGGATCAAGGGCAGACCCACCGATGCTGGTCACTCCTGACCCCCTGTCCGCAGGGCCCGGTCCTCTTCTCCAGCCACAGCTGTGCATTCACCCCAAACAGCACACGCCCATCCACCGTCCCCGGCAGGTGTTCAGGTGCGAAGGACTCCAGGGAGGGACCAGGGGACACAGATGGACACCGGGGCCCCTAAAATAAAAAGACCCTCGGGAATATAAGAAGGCCTCCACCTCACACCCACACATTGTCTGTCCCTAGGAATCACTCACAAAGAGACAGACTGAGCCAGGCGTGGTGGCGCACGCTTGTAATCCCAGCATTTGGGAGGCTGAGATGGGAGGATCCGGGTTCGAGGCCAGCCTCAGCTACCTAGTGAGGACCTCCGCAACTTAGAGAGACCCGGTTTCAAAATAAAGAAGTAAAATAGGGCTGGAGGTATAGCTCGGAGTTAGAATGCCCCTGAGCTCAATCCCCAGTACCCCCCCCCCCAAAAAAAATACAGAGACAGGCTGAAGAGTCCCAGCCAGCCTAAGGATTAAACCACGGCTTCCGTGGGGAGTTCATGCCTCAAATCCTTGTTCCAGCGACCTGAGCCATAGCAGGCCAAGAAGCCATTTCCCTCTTCCCCGTGGGGTCTGGGGCACAGTCCCTGGGGTTGCTGGAGCATTTCCTATTGGGCAACCCAAGAGAGGCCGAGACACCCCTCTGCTTCCCTGGGAGATACCAGCAAGATACAGGACAGGAGTTTTGACAACAATTAGCAGCAAAGATCGCATGTGCTTTTCTTTCTTTCTTTCTTTTTCTTTTCCGTTTTTAATCGAAGTATAATCTATGCATTTTACAAATCAAAACACCCGCCTCTCAGGGCGCTGAGCAGGCAGGCAGTGTGTGGCTGCGAAGTTCAGGCTCAGGAAGGGTCTGACGCTTCGCTTTTGCCTTCTGCCTTGGCGGGTGCAGCCCCAGGGCTCAGAGTCAGCCTGGCCATGGCTGGACCCCGCAGCGGCCCTGGCTTGGCAGGACCGAGCGCTTCAGACCTCTGTCCTGACAGCCTGGCCCGGGCAGCTGGATCCAAAGCCGAAGCACGTGGGCAGCGACCTGGGGCTGCCAGGACAGACGCGCAGATGCCTCGGAGACCCGAGTCCTCAACTCAGAGGCGGCAGGGGCTGGCAGGTGCGCGGGGACGGAGCGCTGCGCTCCCGCCCGGCCGGTGTCGGAGCCCAGGGACTTCCGGGCCCGGCGGCACCTCGCCGAGGTCCCGCACCGGGCGGCACCGGGCCGGCTCCCCAGGGCGGCGGCGGGGTGGGGTGAGGCGGGCCGGTCCCCTCCTCCTCGCGCGCCCGCCCTCCCGGCCGCCCGTCCTGCAGCCAATTAGACGGCCCCCTCGGGCGGGAGGCCCCATAAAGCGGCTCGAGCTGTCACCCCAGCAGGCTGAGCTGAGCCGGCGCGCCGCACGCTCGGGAGCGCAGAGGAGCATGGCCACCACCAACGGGGCCGTGGAGAACGGGCAGCTGGACGCGAAGCCGCCGGCCCTGCCGCGCCCCGTCCGCGACTTGGAGGTCAAGTTCACCAAGGTGAGGCGGGCGCCCCTCCCGGCCGGGTCCTCCCGAAACCGCACCCTTCTAGTGGCAACCCGGCTGAAAGCTCGGAGCGCCGAGCCGGCGAGGGCGGCAGTGCCAGGCTGCAGCCCCGACGTGCCTGCACCGCCCGCTTTGGAGGCAGCGAGCGAGCCGGCGAGCTAGGGAGCGGAGGCGCGCCGCGGCAATCCGCAGACCTGGGGCTGGTGCTGGGCTGGTGGAGCCGGGCTTCGGGGGGTGCGAGGTGCCAGAGAACAGTTTGGGAGCGCCGGCCGACGAGGTGCTGCGACTGGGAAGCCGACCCTCCGGAGCGGCGAGAAGCCTCCAGCGCCTTCTGTACTTAGTGTGTAGCCAGCTTGTCAGCAGAATCAGTGCAAGAAGGAAGAGCTCACGATTAAGCTAGCCTGGTGTTTACTGACCAAGAAGGCGTTTCCCCAAAGTTCCGGCTCCCTCTGGGTCCAGGGACGGGTGGGCGGTAAGGCCCGAGAACCGGGGCTGAGGGCGTCCAGACCTTGCACAGAGCTCGACCTTTAAATCGCGCTGTTTCTCAGGAGGCTGGGACTCTGGTAGAGGGTGAGGTCACCTGCCCCGGCAGAGAGGAGGATGACCATGCCTGGGGGCAGGAGCTCAGGACAGTTAGGGTAGCAGCAGCCAGGACTGTGTCCTTGGCCGGAACACTCCCAAGCTCCCCGCTGGGCCCTGCGGAGCTGGTCTTCAAGGGAGCAGGCCAGGACAGCGGTGGCATCACTGCCCCCAACCTCGGCTCCTTTTATTTTATTATTATTATTTTTTATATTATCCATAAGTTCCCAATGCCAACCGACACACCACTTCGAAAACTCCCTCATCAATTTTACTTTCAAAAGTAGCAATTATCTCTCTCCAATCATTTTCATCAAGGGAAGAAAGTGGCAGACCATTACGTGGGGCCTTTAGATTTGGTTCTCTCTCTCTCTCTCTCTCTCTCTCTCTCTCTCTCTCTCTCTCTCTGTCTCTCTCTCTCTCTCTCTCGGCCTTTAATTTCCAAAGTGGACTGTGGAGACATTTAAATTGCATGGACGCTTAAATTAAGCGCTTTCAGGGGGCTCTGTAATCAACAGGGCCCCATCGCTGTCAAGGCTGGAAATGGTTTTTAATGTTCTTTCCTTAATAGTATCAGCTCTGGGGGGAAGTTTCCAACACAACTCCCCCCCCTCCCAGATTATAACTGTGATGCTTGGCTACTGTAGTTTTTGGTGGTAGTACTTTGTTTTGCTTTGTTCGGTTACAGCCTTTTTGTAAAACTCTGTAGAAACAGAAAGCAAAAGTGTGACTGTCCTTTTACTTTGCACCTCATTCGTCTTATAAGAGCAATCCGACCACATCTCAAAGTTTACCTCTTTCTCTTGGATTCATCCTTTAGGACCCTTTAAATGCGTAAGTACAGCTCACATGGCAAAGGACCTTAGAAGGTTCTTAGAGCAGCGACTGTCGTCCTGGTGGGTGCCCCCTGTGTCCTTTGACAGAAAGAGTGTGTGATTTGGGAAAAGTAGTGAGATTCAGGGAACAGAGAGCTGGATCCTTAGGGCACTCCAGGAGATGATGGTTCCCAGGGCCTGGCTCCAGGCTGCACCATCCAGACCCAAAGGGCACGGTGCCAGTGCCAGCTCTGTCCTTGCCCCTCGCCCACCGCCACTGAGGCCTCTCCTTAGGGGTTATGCGGGTCTGGGCATTCTGTGCAGCTCCATGGCTTGGGAGCGTGAGCAGAGACAGTGGAGATGTGGGAAGAAACCAGAGAGAAGTACCCAATGGAGACTCCGGGGAGGCAGTAGACTGGGTGGAGTTGCCCGCCAGCAATGGCCTGCCGATTTTCAAACCTGACTCATGGCGTTTCTTGCCCTTGCAGGGTGGGCTTGAGGCCGGGCTTCGGTGGTGTGATTTCCCACGCCGACCCGTCTTCCAGAAGGCGGACGTTGTCGAAGCCCCTTTCCCTGGCTCTCAGATGTTAACGCTGGCCCCAGGGGCCTGAGATGCAGTTTCTGGTGAGGGGAGGGTCCCACTGGGGTCCCCCAAACTTACCTCCTTCCCTTTTAGGAGGCCTGATTCTTTATAAAGTTTCTTCCAAAAGCAGAGAGTCTCATCAAGGTCTTGTGCTTCGTTAAAATACCACTTTTATATCTCCTTTATGAAAAATAAAATTCCCCCAAATCTCCTGAAAATATACTCCTTCTGAGTTGAGCTGAGTGGCCAGACAGTCCATGGAAGTTACTGGAAATGGTGCCAAGAGTTTTCACTCCTGCGACCACCATCTTTACCTCTGTCCGGGACTCCTTCCCTCTCGGGCCTGATTCTTCAGCAAAATGTGAATTCTGTCTGTAGCTCAGTGTCGTTTAACTTTACACTTTGATGAAGTCAAATTCATAGGTCAGCAAGTCCTCACTGGACCGTTTATCCTGATTTGGGGTTCAAACAATACAGCGGGCACCGTCGAGAGGCTCTGTCCCTGGACCCTTTCCTTATCTGTGCTTTTGTTCCGTTTTAGTGGAGAGCAAATCAACAGTAGAAGCCACTTACAAGATTACTTACTAATGAACTGAAAGAGAATAACTTTGCTAAATGAGACACACGGAGGGATGGGGAAGTATGGCTAGAGTCAAGCTTTGGAGTTCTTTTTTTCTTTCGTTGCTGGTTAACAAGGACTATGGATCAATGTCATGAACAACCCAGTAATTTTTTTGGAGGAGGAGCGTTCCTGGAGATGGGCTCTAGCAGACATCCGATCGTTGCAATCTGTTTCCACACACCCCCCCCTTCCACCACCATTTATATTCTCTCTTGCCACCTTCTCGTTTTCCCTCCTTCTTGGAATTGATACCAGGAAGGACCTCGAATCAGCAATATTCACTGACAGTCTCTATTATCTAACCCAGGAAATTTCATCTTGCTGCAAATGGGCCTCCGCTCCCGGCCGGCCGCGCTCCCGGCCCCACGCTAACCTAACTCCTCCTGTCCGATTATTAATTTCTCGCTGTTACTGAGTGCTTACTCGCTGCATGGCAAAAATGAACTCTTGGATTTGGTTTCAGCTGGAAGAAGAAACCTGTAATTGTAGCCTGGCCTTTTTCTCGTGTGCTTCCCTGGGGGCCTGGCCTCGCATGAAGGTGCTGAGCTTCCAGAAGTCCAACGGGCGGGCTGGAACCGGATGCTCTCGGCTTTGGACTCCGGGGGTCACTGCCCACCTGTCCAGCCAGAGCCTCCGTTCCGTGCACGGTCCCCACCAGACGCAGCCTGGGCTCCCCTCCCTCTGAGCTGCAGAGTTAATCCACGAGGACCTGCCCCAGAGTATGGAACCACGCTCCCTCCACAGGCGAGGGGATGGCTCCCTCTCTGCTGTCGTCGCTGGAGAATCCAGCGTTCCAGATGAGTCCCTCTCAGGGTCACCACAATTAGCTCTGTAGTGACACAGCTCTTTCAAAGAGAAGCAAAATAAAGACATGCGTGCATGATGTGCATCTAGTTATAGGATGGAATCTGGTGAGCTCCATTTGCCCTTAGAAACGATAGAGGACATTTCAGTCGATGGAATGCTTCTAACTGGTGTTCGCCATTTCTGTGACTCGGGTCTTTCTGAGCTGATAAGACTCTCCCAGAGCTGCAGCGGGACCCTGTGGCTGCTCTTGACACACAGTGGGACCTCTGCACTGCTTTTAGATAGAGATATAATCTCCATCATCCTGGCTCCTCGTTCTTTTCCAAAAGCCCTCTCTTAATATCCTTGTCAGATGGTTAGAACTTAGCAAATAGTGCATGGATTTTGGTGCATGGACTTTGCAAATTCATTTTAGTTTGCTCATGGCGTCTTTTCTTTCTTTATCTTTCTTTCCTCCTCATCTTCTTCCTTCTCCTTCTTTCCTCCTCCTCCTCCTTCTGCTCCTCCTCCTCCTCCCCTCTTTCTCTTCCTCCTCCTCCTCTACATTCTTATTTTCAGCTGTGTCGTGAATAATTGAGGCTCTGGGTGAAGTGATTTTTGTGGATTATGTCTTGGGTTCTGGATATCCATGATACTTCACTACATCACTTAATATAGCCTGACAAAGTTCTAACCTAGATATTTAACTTTGTGTTCCAATGCTGGCTTTTATAAAGCCCAACAGGGAAATAGACATTTTTAAAAGGAATACAAGGAAAGGGTATGCTGGTGTGCATGAATGAAATCCAAAGGGTTATGTTAAGATCCTCCTATCAACTGAGGTCCTTGGCCACCCTACCGGGGGTACAGGAAGAAAGAGGCGGGGGTTATCATTGCTTATATATCTTTCAGGGGCAGGCAGGTTGCTTGCGTATATATTCTGTCTATCTTTCCCCAGAGTCCTATACCCATGAGGGGTATAGGATTCAATTTTCACCCTTTATTTAACCCAGCGATTCCTCTGTGAATCCATATGATTGCTGCAAATTAAAATAATTATAATTTAGGGGGAAAAAAACCTCTAAATGACTTTAGTTTTACGATGACGCCCCGGTTCTAATTCTGAACCTGCTCCCCAGTTGCTTGCTCGGTCACGTGACTCTGCGTGGTGGTCTGGCCCCTTCCAGGTCTCATCTGTAACACGGGGTGCCGGGCAGGAGGAACTACGGGGGAGAAGGCAGATAAGCCATTACCTAAGGTCCTCAGCATGTTGAAATTATATGATTTTGATTTAAGCCTAATGCGTTACACTTCCTTTCCTGGTTAGATATTTATCAACAACGACTGGCAGGAATCCAAGAGTGGAAAGAAGTTTGCCACATACAACCCTTCGACTCTGGAGAAAATATGCGATGTAGAAGAAGGAGATAAGGTAGGTCCGCCCACCCCCCAGTAACTCAATTATAGACAAATGACGGACGAGGAAGCCACACGGCTTAGCTGGAAGACATCAGGCCCACCCCAGGCCAGGCCTTCAGAATCACACCGGTCGGTGGGTATGCGGGGCTCAGACTTGGGGTCTAGAATGGGATCAATTACAGCCGTCTTTGCAGAGAGTTACCCTCCTTTGATAGATGTTTCTGCGTCTCTGAGGATGACCTCAGCGCTCCTCATTGCACAGCTAAGGGAAAGGTTTTTATCAATTGTTTGAACCTGGAGGTATTAAAGAATCTTTCCAGAAAGCATTTCCGGCTGGGGTGTTTCACCAAATGCAGCGTTCTGGCAGGAGACACTTTAAAGAAAAAAAAAAAAAAACATTTTGCAGGAAAAAAAAGACTTTGCTGTCCAAGTGAGGTGGAGCTTAACAGTATCACGTAACCACTGAGTTTCTTTTATACTAGAAACTTACATAATTACAAAAAGTTGTAGTCTCTCTAGCCGGTAACCTCTAGTGTGGGGTCTATATTATCACAGAGAGGCTAAGGGGCTTCTGAGTTTATCCTTTATACATTTCAAGGGTAAAAAGGCCATTTGGAAAGGAAGTACCATTAAAGGAAAGGTTAGAGGTGAAGGTCTTCCACGGAGCCAAGGGAAGCATGAATCTCTCCTCAATTGCTGGAGTGCTGGACAGACAATGAGTTTTTGAGTCAGAGCCTCGCTTTGTCTTCTAGGCTGGTTTCAAATTCCCGAGCTCAAGGGATCCTTCAGCCTCCCCCTCCAGAGAAGCTGGGGCCACAAGCCCGGGTGGAGATTCTTTTTTTATTGTTTATTTATTTATTTATTTATTACAGTACTAGGGATTGAACCCAAGGGTGCTCTACCACTGAGCTACATCCTCAACAATTTTTAATTTTTTTTTTTTTATTCTGAGATAGTCTCACTAAGTTGCTGAGGCTGGCCTTGAACTTGAGATCCTCCTGCCTCCCGAGTAGCTGGGATCGCAGGCGTGTACCACCATGCGTGGATGGCTATTTTATTTATTTATTTATTTATTTATTTATTTATTTATTTATTTATTTACTTATTTATTTTGCAGTACTGGGGATTGAACTCAGGGACATTCTACCTCCGAGCTATACCCCCAGTCCTATTTTTTTATTCTTTATTTTGAAACAGGGTCTCAGTAAGTTTTGGAGGGCCTCACTAGGTAGGTGAGGCTGGCCGAGAACCCGGATCCTCCAGTCTCAGCCTCCCGAATGCTGGGATTACAAGCGTGCGCCACCACGTCCAGCTCTGAGTAGCTCTTTTAAATCCATGTATTAGTGGTGCTGAAATGAGTGGGGTGAAGGACCGGGGGACAACGTTGGCTTGAACTTTCTTCCCCGGTGAGAGTCCTGCGATACACAATGGCTTGGCAGCATAGACCCTCCTCCGTGTGCCCCTCATCCTAAGCTCGGAGGGAGACATTTCTTTGGTTTACAAAGAAAGCAGCACAGAGGCGCTTGTAGGAATCTGTGGGGCCTGACAAGGGCAAGATGTTGGGTGGGATTCCCACCTGGGGATTCCCCGGTGCCCCACACAGGTGTCCAGGAAGAAACCGAGACCCTTGCCCTGGCCTCCGTTCGTTCCCTCGGCCTGATGGCTGCTCCAAGCACCTGGAGGCAGAGGTTGCCCCTTCCCCTGCAGCTGGGGAGGCCTTGGCCTCCACCCCAGAGCAGGAACAAGGAATTCAATGTCCCAACATTCAGCAAGCACTGGGGAGAGTCTTGGCGCTGTCCCTGCCTGACTGGTGTCCCATGTCCACTGCCTGCTGTACCTCCCTGGGGAGACAGGGCAGAGGAGCCTCCAGGATGAACTGTGACCCTCCAGCAGCCAGATCCTTAAAGCCCGTTTCCCTGGAAATGAGACTAGGAGGTGCTCCTCCCAATACTTCTCATCCCTTTTCTTTTAAGAAGGTTCAGAGCCAGGCATGGTGGTGCGTGCCTGTAATCCCAGTACTTGGAAGGCTGAGACAAGAGGATCGCAGATTTGAGACCAGCCTCAGCAAACTTAGCAAGACCCTCAGCAACTTAGTGATATCCTCAGCAACCTAGCAAGACTCTGTTTCAAAATAAAAGCATAAAATAGGACTGGGGGTGGAGCTTGGAGGTAGAATACCCCTAGGTTTAATCACCAGTTTGTGGGGAGGAGAAAGAAAGAGGGAAGAAAGGAAGGGAGGGAAAAAGAAAGGAAAAGGAAGGGAGGGAAAAAAGAAAGGAAGGAAGGGAAGGAGGGAGGGAAAAGGAAGGAAGGAAGGAAGGAGGGAAGGAAGGAAGGAAGGAAGGAAGGAAGGAAGGAAGGAAGGAAGGAAGGAAGGAAAAGAAAGAAAAAAGAAAAGGAGGAGGCTGTTGTTTTTCAGGGTTGGGTGTCTAGCTCAGTGGTAGAGCGCTTGCTTAGCACACCTGAGGGCCTGGGTTCCATCCCTACCACTACCAAACAAACAAGCAAAGTTTCTGTTGTAATTGTTCTACCAGTGCACAAGCAACCCAGCTCCTTATCTGTGAGGTGTCGAAGCAATTCTGCCCCTACGGGTACATGAAGCCCAAGGCAGAAAATTAGACCACGGTGATTGTGGTGGTCCCTCCCTCTCCGCCTGCAGATTTGTCCAATATGGCCAGTCCTTTAATCTACAAAAGCACAAATCCCCCCCACTCCCCGCCATTCTCCCTCTTGGGCCACAGTTCTCAGCAAAAATACAAGTGCCAAGACACACGTTCCCCCACTTGATGTGTGCACGGTGGGTTTGTGTGTGTTCAAACCGAGCTGGCAGCTGGGAAATCCTTTCAGATTCAAGTCACCAAGAATAATACTCAGGGTCGGTGACTTTATAAAATATTTTTAAATGTTCGTAGGATCAGAAAGTAGGTTAATACCTGACCATTATAGAAATCGTCTTTACTTACAATATAAAGGGGCAAAAAAAGTCACAAACCAGATATGGTGGCACATGCCTGTAATCTCAGTATTTGGGAGGCTGAGACTTGAGGATTGTTGGTTTGAGGCCAGCTTTGGCAACTTAGCAAGACTCTGTTTTAAAATAAAAAGGGCCAGGGGTGTAACTCAAAGGTAGAAGGCCCCCTGGGTTCAGTCCCCAGTATCATTAAAAATAAAAAATGACCTGAAAGTCCCCAGCCCTTCTGGAGACTTAAAAACCCCAGTACTTGCAGCTTATCGGCCGCCTTCTCCTTCCTCCACTCTGCGGCAAGACAGAAGCCGCACACTGCTGTCCTCTGTGGCTGGCAGCAGGAAGGTGTCAAGCCGTGGTGGCATCCAAAAGTGACTTGCTCTGTCTGTCATCTTGGTCACGCAGCCCGACGTGGACAGGGCGGTGGAGGCCGCGCAGGCCGCCTTCCAGCGGGGCTCCCCGTGGCGCCGGATGGACGCGCTGAGCCGAGGGCGCCTGCTGCACCAGCTGGCCGACCTGGTGGAGAGGGACCGCGCCATCCTGGCGGTGAGTCCAGGGACCTGGGCAGGCCGGGAGGAGCTGGACCCCAGGGCCTGTCCTCGGGGGTGCGGGAGCAAAGGTGCGGGGGCTGTCTTCCTGCGGCCCTGGGTTTCTGGTCCTTAGAGGTCGGAGGCAGGTGTCCCAGGCCGTCATCCTCTGTATTTGGAAGCCAGGTTCCTTAAGTTCAGCTACATCCGTGGCTCCCAGGTTTGGAACACTCACAGATGGCCACCACGGCTCGCTCGCAGTATCCTGGTCCCACCTTTGTGTACCGAACTGGTTATTATTTTTTCTTTTTCACGTGAACTTCCTCATAATCTAAATGTAACCGCATCCTAAGTACAACAATCCCTCCTTATCTGAGGTTTCCTGTTAACGTGATTTCACTTAAGCACGGTCAACTGTGGTTCAGAGATGTCAGGTGGAGGCTGGGCATGGTGGTGCAGGTCTGTAATCCCAATGCTTGGAGGATCATAGGTTCGAGGACAGCCTCAGCAACCTAGGGAGACTCTCAGCAACCTAGCAAGACCCTGTTTCCAAACAAAAAAAGAAAAAGGGCTGGGGGTGTAGCTTGGAGGTAGAATGCCCTTGGGTTCAATCTTTAGTACCCACCCCCCCACACACACACAGAGAATGTCAGATGGAAAATTCCAGAAACAAGCAACTCATAAGTTTTAAATAACTCTTATTATAGTATATTGTTATAATTGTCCTATTTGAGTTTGTGTTGCTAATCTCCTCCTGTGCCTGATTTATAAACTAAATCTGAATCATGGGTGGGTATGGATAGGAAAAGATATAGTATATTTGGGGCATCTGCAGTTTCTGGCCTCCACAGAATTTCTTGGAACACATCCTCCATGGATAAGAGGGACTACCTAATGATATGCATGAAATCACAGGTTTAATACGCTAGATATGTTTTTAATACTTATTAAAATAAATATCATCACTTATAGAAAAAAAAACATCCCCATATGACCTAAGATCATTCCTGTATCACCCCTGAAATGGCAGACGCAACGTGTGTGGAGCCGCGGTCAGGACCCGGGTTTATATCCCAGCTCTGCCCTTAACTAGCTAGGCAGCTTTGAACAGGTTTATTTTTGCAGGTAAAAAGGGCGCTAGTATCGCTATCTAAGTGTTGTAAGAACGATCCATTTAAAATTCTTAGCCCAGTTCCCGGCGTGTAGTAAGCAGTAACTAGATGATAGCTACTATAAATATTCGTGGTTATTGTAATAACGCTACGTGAAGATCCAGGTTCTAACCCCAGCTACATGCCCTGCTGGCCAGTAATTTTTAGATGCCTTAGATCCTGAGCTGTAAAATAGGGATATTAAGGAGGCCCAGCCCATGAGGTTGCACCACTTTCATGAGATGGGACTGTGTTGTTGTTTTTTCGTTTGTTTTGTTTCGTTTTGTTTTGTTTTGCAGTACTGGGGATTGAACCCAGGGGCATTCTACCTCCAATCTACACCCCCAGCCCTATTTTTTAGTCTTTATTTTGAAACAAGGTCTCACTAAGTTGCGGAGGGCCTCACTAAGTAGCAAACCTTCGGTCCTCCTGTCTCAGCCTCCCAAGTACTGGGATTACAGGCATGCACCACCACACCCACCAGGGAGTGTGTTATTCAACAAGAAGCTCCGACCTCCCCTTGCTCTCGAGGTGGGTGACCGGAGGACATGCATGGGCCACTGGGACGCAGCCTGCCCGTCCAGCCCGTGTCTGCCCATATTTCTGCTCCCCAAACTTGTTCCAAACCTGGAGCCTCAGTTTGCAGGTGAGGAAATCTCCTGTGTGCTCTTGGATAAGGTTTTTTTTTTTTTAAATTTATTTTTTATTGTAATAATTCGTGCATTGTAAGCATACATCTTTACTAGGTACAAATTGATAATGACATATGTGCACACATTTCTCATTTAACCCTTCCCCAATTCCCACCCCGCTACCTCGCCTTCCCTCCCTCTCAAGTTCAGTTTAGTGAGTGACCTTGATATAATTGTGTAAGTACATCGTGTGCATTAGGGTGTCCTCCCCGCCCCCGTCCATACCCTTCGGTTAAGTCAACTTCTTTGCTTATCCAGGGTCTCTCTCCTTTTTCACCTGGAGACCCTCTTATGCCCCATCTTCTCCCTAGCATCCGCATATTAGGGAGAACATATGCTTCTTTACTCTTTGTGACTGGCTAATCTCACTTAACATAATGTTTTCCAGTTGCATCCATTTCCCTGCAAATAACCTGATTTTGTTCTTCTTTATTGCCGAGTCAAATTCCATTGTGTACATATTGGATAAGGTTTTTGTTTGTTTATTTGTTTTTTTCTGATTTTGGGAACAAGAAGCAGAATGACGGCCATTTTAAAGGCTGTTGCCAGCCAGGGCACTGAAGTTGCTCTTGTCTCCACCTGTGTTTCTGGGGGTAGAGGGACTTTGGGGTGCATTTCCCCGAGGACACATCTGCATGGAACCCGGAGCTCCCCTTCCCTCCAGGAGCGGGGGACCAGGCCAGCATGCTCCTGGAGTCTGCAGTGCCAGTGCCGAGCTCCCTCCCAAGACCCGCGCTGTTCTCCACAGGACTA
This sequence comes from Graphiurus murinus, assembly GCA_004027655.1. Classification (NCBI taxonomy): domain Eukaryota; kingdom Metazoa; phylum Chordata; class Mammalia; order Rodentia; family Gliridae; genus Graphiurus; species Graphiurus murinus. Next base: position 18,538 of record PVLC010013516.1, on the reverse strand, counting down.
GGGTTCTTCCTGCACGCAGAGCCAGCCTCCTCGGCTCTCAAGCGGCCAAACTGGCTTTTTTCAAAAACATTTCTGTTTTCGCCCCGCATGAGCTCATCCGTCTGCAATGTCCGTGTGGACTAATAGCAGGCTGGAGAGGATGTGCCCTGGGCACCGCTCCCCACCCGCTCCTCAAGCGTCCGCACGGCCCTGGGAGCAGCGACTGCAGGGCCGCCTTCTCTTCATCGGCCTCATTGTGCCGGCTCCACTGGGCTCGGATGGCAGAGGGGAACCTCGGAGGCACCCCGGGCATCACCCAGCCACATGGCTCCTGCTATCAGGACCCTGCTGTCCACAAGAAATAAGATCCAGCCCCCCCACCGCCACCCCCGCCGCCACAACACAAAAGGGACGAGAGAATCGCGGGCAAATGTTTTTTAAAACTCCAACCACATCACAGGAAGGCGCCCCCGCTCTCCACCTTGATAAGGTTTGCTGCGCTGGCAAGCAGCGAAGCGCCTCGTCCCGTCTTATTCTCTTGCCGGTGCAGCGGTTCCAGGGGGGCTGGGCGTTTACTCTGCGTTCAGTGTTTGACAACAGATATGGGGGCGTCCAGTGGCCCCTGCCTTTCTCTCTCTCTCTCTCTGGCTCTCTTTGGGTGCTCATTTAGGGGGCTCCCAAGTAGGGGCCCTCCCTGCAGAGTCTCCTTTGCAAAGGAAGCCATGCTTCTGGGTCCCCGTTTTAAGCTGGGGGGCTCTGGTAAGCCAGGGCAACCCTCCCCACCACACTTTTCCTTTGTCCCCGGCCTTCTTCGGTATCTGGAGGTTGCAATGTGCTAATGTTTCAGAAGGCACGCAGTTTTGTCTCAGAATGTTAGAGGGAATCAACTTGGGTGTGGCCGTGGCTTCCTCATGGTTGAACCAGGACAACCAGTTGCTCAAGAGGCAGCTGTTCTGGTCAGTAGCTCACGCTGGATAGTTCAGGTTTAGTCCTGTGGACTTGCAAATCCTTTTTTTCTTTAAGAATTTTCCATCTAAACCTATTGTGACCTGGGTTTTGCTTGGCTAGATTCCATAAAACTAATCTGAAAAAAATTCATATTATTACTCCAGGAAGCTAAGAGTAAAGTTAATGATTTAAAAATAGCCAGTGTTTATTGAATGCTTTCTGTGTACAAGTACTTTACCTGTAGTTTCTTTCTTTCTTTTTTTATTTTTCCTTTCTTTCTTTCTTTTCTTTTTTTTTTTTTTTTTTTTTTTTTTTTTTTTTTTTTTTTTTTTTTTTTTTTTTTTTTTTTTTTTTTTTTTTTTTTTTTTTTTTTTTTTTTTTTTTTTGTGTGTGTGTGTGTGTGTGTATGTGTACTAAGAATTGAATTCAGGGGCATTCTACCTCTGAGCTATACCTCCAGCCCTATTTTTTATTCTTTATTTTGAACCCGGGTCTCACTAAGTTGCAGAGTGCCTCACTAGGTAGCTGAGGCTGGCCGAGAACCCGGATCCTCCCGTCTCAACCTCCCAAATGCTGGGATTACAAGCATGCACCACCATGCCCGGCTAGCCTATCTAATTTTTTTCCCTAAGTTGTTGAGGCTGGCCTCAAACCTATGATCCTCCTGTCTCAGCCTCCCAATTACAGGCCTGCAGGCACCACGCCCAGCTGACCCATAGTATTTATTATCCCATTTCTGAGCTGAGGATGCTGAGGCCCAGAGAGGGTGAAGGACTTGTCTAGTGTCACCCAGCCAGACGTGGAAAGCCAGGACTGGAGATAGATCATTGGCTCCATGCCCCAAATTTACCCACAACACCGCGTCAAAGTCCTTTCCTTTACCCTGGCCCAGAGAAGAGCCAAGAATAAACTCCTGGTTCTGTCGCCAGATCTGCAGTTACTGAGTAGCAGAATCCTGGAGGAGACCTTTCCATATTATTTGCAATGGCTCAGCTTCTCTTGGGAAGAAAAAGCTTGCAATTTGGGATGGAAACCAACAGGAGCCAGAAGTGCAGTTGACTGGATGTCACTTTGGCCTGACTCCGTCCCTAAGTGGTAGCCACTGGGGATGGAACTCTGGGACCCAGGCCGGTCCTGAGCCCCGACTCCTCGGGTCTCCAGTTGAGGACTGCCATGCACCTGTCTATGCCAGAAGGGCAGGCGATGCCCGTCCTCCGTGCAGACCCCGCCATGGGCTCTTTGCTCCCATACCAGCCGGTGCAGGAGGTCGTGTTATTATCCTCATTCTATCAGGGACTGACTCGGCCAGCACTAATCAGAAGGAACTGCCTCCTGTTTAGAGGGGACTCTGCTCATCCCTGAAGCCAGGTGCCGTGGAGGAGCCCCGCACACCTCAAGGCTTCTGAGATGCAAATGGCCGGGGGCAGCCACTAAAGGGCAGGGTGAAGTCAGACCCCCGGCTTCAGTGCTGGCTGAGTTCTCGGGTTCCGTACCTTAAAGAGGGAACAGAGCTGTCCAGTCCTGGATGGCACACGAGGCTGGGACCCGGGACGCCAGGAGAGGCCTGCCTTCCGTTTTACATCATCTTCCGCAGGAATCCAGCCCTGGGCTATGCGGCAGGGTGGCCACTTCCTGCGGAGACAGGCGGCCGGCGGGTGCCGCGCTGGGCTCCACTGGGCTGCTTGTCTGAGGGACAAAGGGGTTCTCTTTGAGCCAGGCTGGAAATAGAAATGAATCCCCGTCATTGAGCGGGTGCACACTCGCCCCGGCTAGCCACCTCCCTCAGCCGGCCGGCCGGCGAGCAGGCTCCGGGCTCCGCATCCGGCCGCTCAGGAAGCATCGCAGCTTTGTGCGGGTGGCACGACCCTTCTGGACTGTCACTCCATGGCCATGCCGGCCAGCTCAGCCGAGAAAAGCCGACATCATCCCTTTCCCTTTGGTTGGAAGAAGACACCCTCTTGATAGCAGACCCTCCCCAGAGCTTCCTGGGAATGCACGAGTTGGAGCGTTCCTTCCTAAAGAAGCTACGAGTGGACCTTCAAGGGGAACGTCTGCAATAAAAATGGTTCTTGCCAATCTGGGACAGGGTCAAATCTCGATTTAGTATCAATTTCAATCTCCGTCGACAATTTCTTTTTTTCTTTTTTATTGTGTGGTACTAAGGATTGAGTCCTGGGGTGTTCTACCTCCAAGCTACATCCTCGGCCCTATATTATTTTGAAACTAGGTCTCACTAAGTGGCTGAGGGTCTTGCTAAATTGCTGAAATTGCCCTGAACCTGCGATCCTCCTGTCTCCGCCTCCCAAGTACTGGGATCACAGGCATGAGCCGTCGCACCTAGCTCTCAACTGACAATTTCAGTGTCAATTTCCATTTTCTGAAGTGACTTGCAGGACTGAGGTCTATAGAAATAAGTACCAGGGCTGGACTTTCTCCTCCAAGCCCATCTTTAACAACCAGACAGAAAGAAAAGAGCCACAGGCGTGATGAGCACCCTCTTGTCCTTGCAGACCCTGGAGACGATGGATACAGGGAAGCCATTCCTGCACGCGTTTTTCATTGACCTGGAAGGCTGCATTAAGACCTTCAGATATTTTGCAGGCTGGGCCGACAAAATCCAGGGCAGGACCATCCCCACGGGTGAGCCAAGGCAGAGGGGACCTTCGCCTCATTTGGGGTCTCTCTGGGGCTCTGTCTTCTCCAGGTAGCCTTGAGGCTTTCCCCCTAATGCAGCCCCTCCCCTTCCCTTCCCAAATGGCACAGGGCTGACCCTTCTGCTAAGGAACTTCCTTGGTTTGGGAAGTGGAGTTCAAATTGCTTTGTGCAGAGCTGGCGCTCCGTGGGCTTCTGGCTTTCTTTCCTGTCTTTTTTACTAACTTGAAACTGTGTTCTTCTCCTCCTCACCGCGCCCCCTGCCCCTGCCCGGGTCACCTTGCTTCCAGATGACAATGTTGTGTGCTTCACCAGACACGAGCCCATCGGGGTGTGCGGGGCCATCACTCCAGTAAGTACGGCGACTTTTCCTGCTGCCCTGCCCTGTGCCCTTGGGGCCCATTTCTGGTGTGTTTCCATCCTGTACTGACTGAGCATGCGCATGGTGGCTGGAGCTCGACGCTCCAGGCTCTTGAGAGGGGCCAGACGCCATTCTTGCTCTTGAGATGCCGGCTCTGAGCATCCATGAGCTCCAGCCAGAGTGCTCAGAACTGGCCGTTCTCCCTAGGGAGCTGGTCGCTCCGCTGGGCCTTAAAGAATAGGAAAAACTTGATCAACAGGAAAAAGGGGATTCCAGACTGTAGAAACGGCCCCGCCAAAAGCTGGATGTTGCCGGGCTATTTGGAACGCAGGTGGGCTCGGCGCCTTGGCAGGGATGAGCACCTGGTGAGGTGGCAGGCGCCGGCCCCAGCAGCTCAGGCTGGAGCTGGGGAGACGGGCAGTCACCTGAAGTGAGGATCGGGAAAGTGCTCCACCAAGATACAGGGAGGATGACAACGCTTTCAGCAAACATTTTAGAATGGGGGAGGGGGAGGGGCGCACTCACAACAGAATCCTCTCTGCACGGGCTACCCCGTAGCCTCTCCCAGAAGGCAGGTTAGGAAGCAGCGGGGCAGGAATGCAGCTCTGATCATTGTGTGTGGACTCCTCTGCTACCCCTTAAACCCCAAGCTGGATGATGAGAAGCAAGCCGTGCTCTCCATGCAGGCATGGTAGGGCAACTGGGACGGGGCTGGGGAAGTTGGAGCCAAGCCCCCAAGGCCTTCCCTTGTGCTCTGTCCCAGTGGAACTTCCCCCTGCTGATGTTGGCGTGGAAGCTGGCGCCCGCCCTGTGCTGCGGCAACACGGTGGTCCTGAAGCCGGCGGAGCAGACCCCCCTCACCGCCCTCTATCTCGGCTCTCTGATCAAAGAGGTGAGATGTCCTCGGAGAAAATATGCTGTGTTCTTGCTTTCACACACAGACACACGCGTTTACATACACCCATACGGACATGTGCTCATATAACAACAGACTCAAACACATACATACACATATACACACACCTAATCACACACGCATGAACACACATGCTCAGAGACACTAACATGCACATTCACACACATACACATACACGCTCACGCATTAACACCTCGCACTTGCACACATACATACACACACAGACACACATGCACATATGCACATATACACACACCTAATCATACACGCATGAACACACATACTCAGAGACACTAACATACACATGCACGCGCATACACACACGCTCACACATTAACACCTCGCACTCTCACACATACATACACATTTGCACACTCTTGTGCACACATGCCCTCACACTCTTGCACACGCATGCACACGCCCACACGGAATGGGGCTCTGCCGCAGGCGGGCCGCTGCCCCATGGTGGCATCCCTGTGCGTTGCCAGCGGGCCCGGCGTGGGAGCGTGGCGTCTCTGGGGCTGGCAGCGGGGGCTGAGGATTCAAGGCAGCTCCTCCGGGGGCAGGCCCTGGAGGCTGTGACCTGGGCCCCGGCTTCCCCGTGGGAACGTCACGCAGCCGGGACGCGAGCCCGTGTCCGCTGCTGGTCTGTCCCCTCCCTCTGTTACCGGCTGGATTTCTCCCCAGGTCGGGTTCCCCCCGGGCGTGGTGAACATCGTGCCAGGCTTTGGGCCGACGGTGGGAGCAGCAATTTCTTCTCACCCTCAAATCAACAAGATTGCCTTCACCGGCTCCACAGAGGTAACCCTCCTCCCGGCTACGTGAGCGTTTCCTTGAGAAACTCAAATATGATTTGTTTTTTCTTTTAAATTTATCCATGTTTTAGTACATACCAGTTAGCAAAAAGCCACTGGTCTGGCTTCCAAACTACGTGTCTAATAGAATTCAGAAGCCTTAGAAGAAAAGGTTGAGAGATAAGATAAAATAAAAATCTAAAGTATCTATGTGGCAAACAACATAAAGCTAAGAGATAACTAAGAAGAGCGGGGGGCATTGTGGTGTGTGGGGTTCTCCAAGGGTTCACACCCTCACATGTGAGGTGCTCCTACAAATCAATGAAGAAAAGCCAAACCGAATGACCAGAGAATGTGTGTGTGTGTGTGTGTGTGTGTGTGTGTGTGTGTGTGTGTGCATAGAAATTGCCACAACTGGGGGAATAGAAATACCGAATGCCTGATGAACGTAACATAATTCATCGGTAATCAGAGAAATGCAAATTCAAATGAAAATCAGACCCTCCTTTTGTCTGTCAATTTGGTAAAAACTGAAATGGTGTTGGAGAGAGTATGGGCTCTCATCTACCCTCTCCCTACAGTACAGGGTGAGGTACAGTACTGTCTATCAAAAATTTCCAAGGGAAAGCTGAGCATGGTGGCGCACGCTTGTAATCCCAGTACTTGGGAGGCTGAGAAAGGAAGATCGTGGGTTCACAGCCAGCCTCAGCTACTTAGTGAGGCCCTCTGCAACTTAGTGAGACCTTGTTTCAAAATAAAGAATAAAAAATAGGGCTGGGAGTGTAGCTTGGAGGTAGAATGCCCTTGGGTTCAATCCCCCTACCCACCCACAAACACACAAACACAAAAAAATTCCAAGAGAAAAAAACTGGTTCAGAAACTCCATTTTAAAGAAATTACTACACATAGAGATATATTCACAGGAGCGTTCAAGGACATATTTGCAAATGTGTTGTGTCTGTTCTTGAAATATTTTACAGTCCTTATAGTGAGGAAAGCTGAACCCTGGTCTATGAGGAGGTACAAAAAAGCAAACTGTAGGAAATGACTACAGTATGATCCCATGAATAAAACTCTGTGTGTGTGTGTGTGTGTGTGTGTGTGTGTGTGTGTGTGTGTGTGCATAGAAATTGCCTGTAAGGATTCCCAAGAAATTACTATGGCACCTCCGGGCTGGGTCCTGGGGTGTGGGGGTGAGAAGAGACAAAGGCGCCCCACTCTAATTTACACGCATCTGTGTATAGAATTATTTTTAATGAGCATGTTCCGTACTTAACAAAAGAAATGAATAAGCGCTCCTCATGCAATAATTACCCCTGTCTCCCTCCTAGTTTAGTCCAACCAGGAGCCTGCCCCCCCCCCCTTCTTGGCACCCTGAGAGAGAGAGAGTGCAACTGTCCCTTCCCCTTTCCCAGCCAGGCTGAGCACCGCTAGGGATTGCAGTCAGAACCAAAGCAGACCCTAACTGAAAGCCACCGTGTCACAGGCACAGCCATAAAACGACGGATGGTGCTTAGCTGGCTGAACTGAGTGTCCAGGTTACACCTGGCCCTGGCCCTGGCCCTGGCCCTGGCCCTGGGGACAGAGACCTGGCTCCCGCCCTCCAGAGCTCCCACCGTCCCAGTCTCTGCCAAGCTCCTTCCTCTGCAGGAGTCCTGAGCCTGCTAAGTGACCATGGTCCCTCCTCCCTCTGCAGCCAGCATCTCCCACGTGTCCTCCATGGCCGCAGGGCTCTCCCTAACGAGGCGCTTTCGTGTCCCCTTCAGCTGTAAGAATGCGCCTCAACACTTCCCATAAACCGGGAGCCTGGAACAGGCTGGGTTTACTGTTGTACTCGCCCTGGGAACAAACACTGCCACTGTGGTGAAATTCCAGACCTCACCCATGAGCTTGCAGATTTTTATTTTAATTTTTGCAGTACTAGGGCGGGGCCTTGTGCATGCTAAGCAAGAGTTCTACCATTCTACCACTGAGCTACATCCCCAGCCCAAGCTGGCTGATTTTTCACTCCTTTTTGGTACTAGGGATTAGACCCAGGGGCATTCTACCTCTGAGCTACACGCCTGGCCCTATTTTATTTTTCATTTGGATACAGGGTCTCACTAAATTGTTAAAGGCCTCACTTAGTTCCGGAGACTGGCTTGGAACCTGCGATCCTCCTGTCTCAGCCTCCCAAGTGCTGGGATTACAGGTGTGCGCTACCACGCCTGGCCCAAACTGGATGTTTTTACAATGCAGAGAATAGTCTCAGCTCTTGCCTCTTGCCCGCTGTCCGGCTCTAGACTTCAGTGTCTGAACAGTTCTCTGAGGGTCTTGCCAGTTCCTGGTTGTATTTGGTGCCCAAGATAATTCACCCAGGTGTGCTGGGCAGCCCTCAGCACCAAGGGCGCAGTGAACAAAAAGGGGGGGACCCCATCAGACTCACAAGGGAGGCACAGCACGGTCTGGAGGATGATCCTCCAGTTTTCTCCCCACCCACCCACCCACGGTTTCCAGAGAACAGGCTCCCTCATCCTGGAGGCACCCCCCCCTCTCCTTTTCCCTAACTCGTGAAGGTTCCCGCAGGTGACACCAAAGAGCTGCACAGAACCACCGCCCCTACTGGGCCCTGGGGATTTGCGGCTGATCAGCACGACACCTCTCGTGGGTCCTTGGCCTCCCTGGCGAAAAGAATTTCAACACCCACCAGATAGGGACAAAGGCAGAAGTTTTATTTTAAGGAAAAGGCACAGGTACACAGGGGAAAGGGTACAGGTCACCTCAGAGAAAAAGAGCGAGGCAGCTGGGGGGGGGGTAGGGGGAGAGAGAGAGAGAGAGAGACAGGAGAGAGAGAACGAAGAACATGGTGTCTCCTCCTTTTTCTATCACTCCTGGAGAGGGGCTGGCTTTGAGGTCCAGGGCGGGGACTAGGGAACCTGGGGCAGCATGGGCTATCGGTCCCCCACCCAAAAAGGTGAAAAAACTTTAGGTAGGACTATCAGGAGTGGAGACAGGAAGTCTGGAGTGTGGGGTCTTTCTTACAATAGACGTGAGTGACTTCCTTTTGAGAGGCAAATGGAGGTGTGAAAAATCACCTTAGGGGCTTCCAATATGGAGTCAGCCCATTGTGAATGGGCCTGGCTTTTTAAGGATGAGCAAGCTCTGTTAAAACAAAACCACATTTTCCTTTCCTTCCCAATCCATCTTCTTTCTGCCTAAATTTTATTCCTTCTATTCTCCCTCATCACTAGCAAGGGGGTACTGAGGAGTCGTCCCTGCATACCTCAAGCCCGTTAGCAGACTAGCGGGACCGAGCCGCAGGGCTCTGCGGTGCAGGCGCCAGGGCAGGTGAGCAGGCGGCTCTGCTCTAGACAGACTTGTGTGGCTCTTGGCCCTTCCAGAAGCTTCTTTCATTCCTCCTGGAAGTGGAGCAGCTCAGGCCAGGGACTCCAGGTGGTCCAGGTCTGGTCTGCAGGGGATGCTGGTGGAGACGGAGGGCAGGGATCTAGCATCGAGGCCTGGGGTGCCCTGGAGAGGTGGGTGGCCCTGGTCTCTCAGTGCTACCTGCCGGGCTGGTCCAGAACATTTGCTGCTGTGTGCATTTTGGGGGCCAAGCTCAGCCACGTCCAAGGTTGAATCTGGTTTTTTTTTTTTGTTGTTGTTGTTTTTTGGTTTTTATTTTTATTTTTTTAATCCTGAAGGTTGGGAAGCTGGTGAAAGAAGCCGCCTCCCGGAGCAACCTGAAGAGGGTAACGCTGGAGCTTGGGGGTAAGAACCCCTGCATCGTGTGCGCTGATGCCGACCGTGAGTCTCTGCCCCTTCTGGGCTTGGCTGGGCATTTAGAGGACTGTAACTCTCTCCCCACCTCCTGGCCAGAATTCAGGACCAATAGAGAGAGACGTGCACACACACCGGGGTCAGCCTGCCTGCGGCCCTCCGGCCATGAACAGGCACAGGGAAATCAGAATGGCAGCTTTGCTGCATTGGCAAAGGATGCGGACAGGTGGAGTGTCGCACACCTACCATTCCTGGACTGGGGAGGCGGAGACAGGAGGATCACAGGTTCGAGGCCAGCCTCAGCAACTTAGCAAGGCCCTCAACAACTCAGCCAAATTCCCTATCTCACAATCAAATAATAAAAAAGGGCTGGGAGGGGGGTGTAGCTCAGAGTAGAATGCCCCTGGGTTCAGTCCCCAGTACCAGAAATACAACTGGTATCTGTGTCATGAAAAGGATGGACGAGACCCTGCTGAGTCATTCACCTGCTGACAGGGTCAGCTGTCAAAAGGTCTGACTTTCCAAGAACAGCCTTCCCCGCCTGTCCACTGTAGCCAGAAAATCATGTCACAAAGAACAAAACCTTCTAGCCCAAGCTCAGGGCTGGGGTTGCAAAGATCACCGGAGGGAATGGCCCTGGCACAATTTCTCACTAAGGTGTATATGAGTGACACTCGTTCCTTTCCCTGAAGCGGGTTTTGCCCAGGAGAGAAACAGGGTAATGAAGAAGCTCCAGAGACGGGTGTGCAGATGAGTGCCTGTTTCTTGCCCGGGTCGGTTCTCCCGGGGGGAGGGTAATTAGTGTTGCTGATGGTTTCTGGTTCCCCGGGTGCTGCTCTGGGTGTTGCCCTGCTAAGACCTACATTTGTGTCCCAAACTCCTACCCCAAAGAGCTGGTACTCCTGTCTTACAGTCTTGGGGACCCACCTGCAACTCAGCTCACTGCCTTGTCCTCCCAGGGAGGAAAGCCACCAAAAAAGCACAGGAGAGCCGGGCATGGTGGTGCATGCCTGTAATCCCAGTACTTGAGAGGCTGAGACAGGAGGATCACAGGTTCGAGACCAGCCTCAGCAACTTAGTGAGGTACCTCAGCAACCTACCGAGACTGTTTCAGAATTAAAAAAAGAAGAACTGGGTTTGGTGGCACATACTTGTAATCCCAGTACTTGGGAGGCTGACACAGGAGGATTGCAGGTTCCAGGGCAGTCTCGGTAACTTAGTAAGACCCTGTTTCAAAATACATAAAAAGGGCTAGGAGTTTAGTTCAGAGGTAAATGCTCATGGGTTCAATCCCCGATACCAAAATATAAAAATAAAAAGGGCTTGGGGTATAATTCTAGAAATTCTCCCTGGATTCAATCCCCAGTACCAAAAAATAAAAATAAATAGATAGCTAGCACAGGGAACATTCTATTTGGGAGTTGGTATTACTAGGGTTTAAAAAAAAAAAAAAAAAGCACAGCATGGAGCCGTGTCCTCCTCCTCTTCCTCTTCCTCCTCCTCCTCTAGGCAGTGCCAGTCCACAAAATTAAGTCCTGACGTAACACCAGGGTGACATGCCACATTCCCTGCCACTGCAGCCATCAGCCCTGGCTCTGGTCAGGGTGCAGGAAATGACTTAGGTGTCTTGGGGGCGGTGGTATAAAGTTGGCATCCAGCCCAGCGGCAGGGTGGGGGTGCAGGCAGGGCCCAAAGCTTTAGGATGCTCTGTTCTGGTACCACCGCAGCTCACAGAGAACCCTGCGGGATGGCAGTGGCTCCCTCTCAAAGCCAAGGGCTGAGACCCTCCGCGCTGCGCCAGTGGCCTTGCAATGGATCGCCTCTGTCGTCCAGGGCCACAGCTGCCTGGGGTCCTCGCCTCTCTCCTGTGCTGAAGAAAGCGGCATTTCTGAAGCCAGCAGTAGTGTGTAGGGGTACCGAAAAACCAACCAAATATTTTAAGGACTGAACATATATGAACATAGATGATACCTGACTCAAATCTCTACCCATTAAGCACATCCTCAAAGATTTACTAAGCAGCCTTCCAGCGAGGATCAGTAACTGGTTTTAATTTAGCCTTGACTCTGGAATCCACATCCAGCCCGGAGGGAGGCACAGCTGGTGCTTTTCCTTAACCTTCTGAGTCCAGGATGGTGTCGGATCCTTACTAAGACTCTACTTTCCCTCCAGGCGAAAGAGTCGGGCTCCTTTACAAGTTCCCACCAATCAGCCCGCATTGATACTTCAGATACTTCCCACCATTTCCCCCATGGAGCATTATCATGTCACCTCAAGAAAAGGGGTAGGGAGAATCCTATGAGCAAGAGAAATGGAAAGTGCTAGCACTCTCTGTGCTCAGCAGCGTATTAAAGGTACTCAGTGGGGCGCAGTGGTGCACGCCTGTAATCCCAGTACTTGAGAGGCTGAGACAGGAAGATCAAAGGTTTGAGACCAGCCTCAGCAACTTAGTAAGACTCAGCAACTTAGCGAGACCCTGTTTCAATACAGAGAGTAAACAAGGCTGGGGGTGGGGCACATGTAGCTCAGAGATAGAATGCCTCTGGGTTCAATCCCCAGTCATCTTCCCACCCCCCCACACACAATTAAAATTAAAAATAAAGGTACTGAGAGGTCATGCAGTCAGGGATCTACCTAACCCCCAAACCCCAAACTTGCTGAACCCCCAAATCCTTTTTTACCCATTTTCTCTCTCTGTTTCTCTCTCTGTTTCTCTCTCTGTTTCTCTCTCTGTTTCTCTCTCTCTCTCTCTCTCTCTCTCTCTCTCTCTCTCTCTCTCTCTCTGGGAACTGCTAAGAACAAAATTAATTTCCGAAAGGCAGCCATCCCGGGCCCGCTTCCCTGTTTGGGCAATTAGAGCCGCAGCTGTGGCCAGGCCTGTTCTAACAACTTAATCGCTTCCTCTCGCCCCGCCCCAGTGGACTTGGCCGTGGAGTGCGCCCACCAGGGAGTGTTCTTCAACCAGGGCCAGTGCTGCACGGCCGCCTCCCGGGTGTTCGTGGAGGAGCAGGTCTACGCCGAGTTCGTCAAGCGGAGCGTGGAGTACGCCAAGAAGCGGCCCGTGGGAGACCCCTTCGATGCCAAAACGGAGCAGGGGCCCCAGGTAACCCGCTGACGTGTCAGTGTCAGGAGGCTTGGCACTCCTCTGAGGGGGCCGAACTAGGCAGGCATGCAGGACCCCTCTCCAAGGAGGGAACACGGACTTGGGCTGCGGCTTGAGGCTTTTGTTTAGAAACTGACCAGCAGTAGGATCCCATTGGGATTCAGCAGGATTATGAAACCCACTTGGACACTCAGAAGCTCAGGGCCGAGGAGGAAGGAGCAGGTCAAAGGGCACCAGGTCGTCTGCCTGCATCCTCCTGCCCCCGCCGGCCCCAGGGTGCTGCCCCCTTCTGCACCAAGGGGGAGCTAATGCAGGCATGGCCCCCATGCAGAAGGGGGCTGGACCCCCACACACAGTGCAGCCAGGGAAATCTCAGGAGGCTTGGCTCAGCGGACGCAAGGTCCACATGTGTTATAATAGCACAAGACAGCCATCGGCTGCAGTGGGGGGTGTGGCTCAGTGGTAGAGCGCTCGCCTAGCATGCACCAGGGCCCTGGGTTCAATCCCCAGCCCTGCAAAACAAAAAGAGGAAAGAAAGATGACCGTCAGAAACCAGAGTCCCCGGTGGAGAGGGCTCTGGAAAGCAGGAAGTATTCCGGGCAGAACATGTCTCCCGGGGCCTGGCTTGGGAAGTCATGGACAGGATGAAAGAGACTGCAGTAACCTTGAGGTTTAATAACCTCTTTAATGGGGCACAGCCTGTATCGCTCCCTTACTGAGGATGAAGTGAGGCAGATGGAGAAATATTTCAAAGAGGCCAGCCTGACCAGCCCACGTATTCCAGAGCTGGAGCTCGGCGACAGCCCGCTGCTTGTAGCCAAATCCCTGGCCCGCCCTCATGATTCCGGTCACGTGCTCGTGTCCACGGACACATGACTGGCTTCGGTCCTGAAACTCTCGGCTGGCCCAGTGACTGCTTGGGTGCCACGAGTTTGCATGGAAAGCCGTGGACCCGAGCTCGAATTTGTCTCTATGGCTTCCTGAAAGTCCTAAGTTCCTTCCACCCCTCGGTTTCCCCATCTGGGAAATGGGAGTAATAGGTGAATATTATGGGAACTTCATGGTGCCTAGGAACTGCTCAATAAAAGGTGTCTTTATTTTATTTTATTTTTTATTTTTTGGCACTGGAGATTGAACTCAGAGGCATTCTACCTTCAGGCTACACCCCCAGCCTATATTTTGGGTTTGTTTTGTTTTGAAACAGGGTCTCACTAGGTTACAGAGGTTTAAATGGCAGAGGCTGCCTTTGAACCTGCGATCTTCCTGTCTCATCCTCCCAAGTGCTGGGATTACAGGCGTGCACCACCATGCCTGGCTGATTTTTAAATTTTTAAAAAGGAGGAGCGTTAAATGACAGCCTTCGGTTGGGCGTGGTGGTGCACGCTTGTAATCCCAGTACTTGGGAGGCTGAGACAGGAGGATCACAGCTAGCCTCAGCTAGTTAGTGAGGCCCTCCACAACTTAGTGAGACCCTGTTGCAAAATAAAGAATAAAAAAAAAAAGGGGGTGGGGGTGTAGCTTGGAGGTAGAATGCCCCTGGGTTCAATCCCTAGTTCCACACACACAAAAAAAAGACATCCTTCTGGACTCCGAAGTGTGAATGTGGATATGTGATTTCGGCCATGTTGGCTAGTCTTGTTTAACTGCCCTGTGGAAGCGTCCGCCGTGGGAAAGGGTGGCTTTTCTCGCCTCGGTGCCCACCGTCCCTGCCCTGGCCCCAGCCGAGTGCCCGCAGCTCTGCCGTCATGGGTCTGTAGTGGAGAAGCAGCTTCACCCATGGCCAACATTCCTGTCCCCGGCCTCCGACCCAGGCTTGGTGGCCAGGGACACAGGGCTACATCGGCCTTGGTGGCATTTGAGATCTCAGGACAAACACCACTGGAGTCGTTATATCAACCCCCTGCGATTTTTAGAGTGAATCCAGAATGGGAGGGAAATAGATGTGCTGACCCCCCATCCCCTCCCACCCCCCCCCCTTTTTTTATCCTACCACTATCTATAAGTTTTAGTCCAAGGCTCCAATCCTGACCTGGGACGCCAGACACTCAGAACTCTTCCCAGAGTCCAGATCCAACGGGAATGGGCGTCGAATTTGACCTGGGCTTCCATGCTGCTGTTCAACGTGCTTTTCAAAGCTCGCTTCAATCGTCTAACCTCAGCTTATTATTTTAGGATGCCGGCGGGGCGGGGGCGGGGGTTCTCCCAAAGTGCTTTCTCATCCGAGGTAATAAGCTTTTGCTCCGAGAGGACTTACAGCTGTCTAAATAGTCCCGTCTGCCTCGCGCCCGTAAAAGCGTGTAGCTGACCTAGATCGCTGTCCGCTGCTGGAGGGCGGCTTCCTGCGACTCTCCAGAATGCTTCGGGTTTATTTGGCAACTGGGCGTCCAGGCCTGTCCATGTCACGCAGGCCACCTGGCCAGGGCAGGATCTGGAGGTGTCCTCCCCGGTAGAGAGAGCCGAGCCAAGCGCAGCCTCGGGCCAGTCCCTTGGGGGCCATATTTCCGTGTTTCTGGTGGTGTGCCCTGCCCGGTAATCTCACTTCCTGGCAAGTCCTCCTTCCTGTACTGCGAGGCACCAGCTGATGCTTCATGGAAGTTATTAGATTTAAACAATGTGTCCGTACGGACTCGCCAGGGAGGGTGGAGCTCAGATGTGTG
The DNA here is from genome assembly GCA_004027655.1 of Graphiurus murinus. Classification (NCBI taxonomy): domain Eukaryota; kingdom Metazoa; phylum Chordata; class Mammalia; order Rodentia; family Gliridae; genus Graphiurus; species Graphiurus murinus. The sequence goes on along the minus strand of PVLC010013516.1, from coordinate 3,372 downwards.
GGGAGGGCTTTTAAGGGGAATCCAGTGGGCGGAAGGTGGCCAGTAATGGCCAGGGAGGACCTGTGGTTCGACGAGGTCCCGCCAGTGAGCCCCGGGGGCCCTAGGGAGGAGGAGGGAGGCTCAGAAACACCTGGAGCTTTTAAGCCAAGATTTGATTCATGCAGAGAAAAGTTGAGCTGTTCCTGGATCCGCTGCAGCATATTTTTGTTGTTTTCCTGAGAGGGAGTCCATGCAGATGGGCAAAACCCCCACCGTGTGCAAAGATCCGTACTGAGAGCTCTTCCTCCCATCCTGCCCTGCCCGTTAACACACCTGGCGCCTACGATTCCCCGCTGTGAGGTGTTCTTAAGTTCTAGTGTATCCCTCTAGAATTCCTTTATGGGTATCCCAGAAGTCTGAATGTCTTCTGATTTCCTCCCTAATTTTTATGCAAGAGATGCCGGCTCTGGTGTTTTGCACCTCGTTTGTTGCTCCTCACCAAGAAACTTTTCTGGCTCTCTCAGCGGGACATTCTTTGCTCTTTTTCACACACACGTAGCATTCTGCTTGTAAGAAGCCACCAGCATTTAAATACCGTTTTCCCAGGACCATGTGGGTTTGTGCGATCACACACAGCACCGCGGAGTATGTGATTTCATACACCATGGGACGGACGGATTCCCCAAAGTGGTGTTGCTAAGTGAGAACACATTTGTGATTTCTCTGAGCAGTGCTGGATTACATTCCATCGTGCATGAACCAATTTATGTTCCTACCAACATTCGGTAAGCCTGTCTGTCCAGCACCTCCAGCAGAATCAGGGTTCTCGTCCATCTGAGAGCTAAAAATGACTTATCGTTTAGTTTTCATGTGCATTCCACCTTCAGACAGTAAGGTAGATGCTTGCTCATGTGTTTAAAAGCCAGTGGTGTTTGTTTTTCTAGCAAATGTACATGTGCTTTGCATAGTTTTTCTTTTGTATTGCTGGTCACTTTCCTTTTCACTTCTACACACTAGAGAGATTCATTTTCCACAGGACTTGTCAACAGTTTTCCCCACTTTGTTCTTTTGCCCTTTGATTTTGCTCATGATAATTTTGTTTTCCTATCTATCTATCTATCTATCTATCTATCTATCTTCCTCTTAGATGGTTTGAGTTTACACGGCTCATATATTGAAGGCATGGTGCCAGGCGCAGCAAAGTTTAGAGGTAGGGCATAGCTGGAGAAGGTGGGTCACTGGGGGCAGGGCCTTGGGGACTATATATGACCCTGGTCCCCTCCTCTCACTCTGCTTGTGAGAGTGGCATCCCTCTGCCACATATCCTGCCACTGTGGTTTGGAGCTGGCCAACTCTCTTTTTTTTTTTTTTTTTTTTTTTGCGGTACTGGGGATTGAACTCAGGGGCATTCTACCTCCGAGCTATACCCCCAGCCCTATTTTTTATTCTTTATTTTGAAACCGAGTCTCACTAAGTTGCGGAGTGCCTCACTAGGTAGCTGAGGCTGGCCACGAACCTGGATCCTCCGGTCTAAGCCTCCCGAATGCTGGGATTACAAGTGTGGGCCACCACACCTGGCTGGAGCTGGCCAACTCTTGACTGAACCCCTAAACCCATGAGTCCAAATAAGCCTTTCTGCCTTTCAGCTGTTATTGTCAAGCATTTTGGTCACAGCAATGGAAAAGATGACTAAAACATTCTCTCTCTCCTTTCTTTACATACTCGATTGGATCAATCTTTTTTTTTTTTTTTTTTTTTGTCTACTCCATTACAAGTCATAGCAAGACCATCAACACTCCAAGTTTGCAAGGGTAGTCTCACATAAGAGAGGATTTTAAAACTTTTATGTTTTCCTTTCTTGTGATTCCATCTTTGACCTAGTTGCAGCGTTACTGGTATAGGGTGTGAGGTATGGATCAGACTCAGTATTTGAAAACTCGATCCATATTTTATGAGTTGGTCAGGCAAGTGACATGCATGGTTTATACCCTTACCTACCAAGGAAGCCAGCCTGCTCCCCAGAGACAGACAGTCCCCCAAATGCACCATTAGGTTTTCTTGCTTTCCTATTTAGCATTATTGGAATGAAGCCAGCTCTTTTATCTAAAAGTCTCAGCTACAGTAAACCTATTCAGGCTCTGTCTCACTCACCCCAAGGGGAAGGGAACTGTCAACTGGGTCAGGGTGAAGAACCAGGATCCCACAGTTTCCAGGACAAAGGCTGTGGAGGGGGAGATAAAGAGCACAAAAGGTGTCTGCTTGGGTACCATATCCAGGAGCTGGGTGTTAGGCTGGGATCCCCGGCCCACTCCCACCAAGGAGACCCCTAGACAAGAAAGTAAAAGGCAGGGCCTTTCTGATGAGCTGCTTCCCCACCAGCCAAGGGGCAGCCCTTCCCCTCCCCAACCTGAGGCTCACTCCAGTCTACTTCCGGGGTGCTGAGGATGGTGACCAGCTTCCTTTCCTCTCTTCTCCACACCGTGAAAGAAATCCAGTCACAGTTCCCCGGATCTGTGCTACCAAATAAGCAGGGTGTAGGGTTACCAGGTAAAATACATGACCCCCCACTCGTTTTGAATTTCAGACAAACAGCAAAGGCATTTTTAGCATCCGTATGTCCCAGACGCTATTTGGGATACACTTCCATGCACAAAAATCATAGGTGGTTTTTCTGAGATTCGAATTCACTTGGGTGTCCTGTGTTTTAAATCGGCTGAATCGGGCAACTCCAGCAGGATGTAAGGAGTTGGGAGAGCAAAGGCTAGGACCCCATCAGACCTTGCTTACCCTCAGACCGGCTTCGGAGGATGGAGGAAGGAATCAAATGGGTGAATAAATCCTGAACTTAGGGTGAGAACAGCCCACCTCCCTGTGTCTCCTCTGCTCCAGAGAGCCCAAATTCAAGCAGCCGAGGACTCACTGCCCACAGGACATGCTGGTCCCGTGACATAGGACTGGCGAGAGGACGCAGGGAAGGATGACGGGTGGTGAAGCCCGTAGAAAATACAAGATGGCAGCCACCGCCTGGAAGGAAGGCTGCCATAACCCCGTCTGTGTTTGCAGATCGACCAGAAGCAATTCGACAAAATCCTCGAGCTAATCGAGAGCGGGAAGAAGGAGGGGGCCAAGCTGGAATGTGGGGGCTCGGCCATGGAAGACAGGGGGCTCTTCATCAAACCCACCGTCTTCTCAGAAGTCACCGACAACATGCGGATTGCCAAAGAGGAGGTAGGGGTTCTGCGGCCCCAGGGGATGCCAGAGGTCTTGACCAAGTCCCCTGTCCCCTATCCTCTGGGGATCTTGGGGGAGCCTCCTTGTTCCTGACCCTCTGCCCTCCTCAGTTTCCACTCATCACCCGTGGTGGTCTGTGGGGAGCATCTTTCTCTCTCTCTC
>PVLC010013515.1:0-41483 GCA_004027655.1 Graphiurus murinus | reverse complement strand
ACGCTTGTAATCCCAGCATTCGGGAGGCTGAGTCCGGAGGATCTGGGTTCGCGGCCAGCTTCAGCTACTTAGTGAGGCACTCCGCAACCTAGTGAGACCCGGTTTCAAAATAAAGAATAAAAAATAGGGCTGGGGGTATAGCTTGGAGGTAGAATGCCCCTGAGTTCAATCCCCAGTACCGCAAAAAAAAAAAAAAAAATAGGGCTGGGGGTATAGCTCGGAGGTAGAATGCCCCTGAGTTCAATCTCCAGTACCGCAAAATAAATAAATAAATAAATAAAGTAGGGCTGGGAATGTAGCTAAAAAAGAAAAAGAAAATCACTAAATAGAAACTCATCCAAAAGGAAAGATTAGTGTGTGTCCCCTGATGCAGAGACCTACGCCCTTTGGTATAACACCAGCAGTTCCTTTTCTTGAACACTTGGCTTATACTTGGCACTCTGCTGGGGGCTTTCCATACATTATCTTAGTCAGGCTTCAGAACAACTCTACAAAGTTAAGTATCATTGCCCCATTTTGCGGTTGGAAAGACATAGGTGCAGTATCAAGTAACTAGATCCAGAAGTCCAAGTATGAATGGAAAGAATTTAGGACGGAGCCCTGCACCCTGCAGATGCCACATAGATATTAATGATTCTTATTCTGGGAGGCGGGGTAACAATCACAGATGAACTGACCGATGCACTGAAGCTCCTTCCTTTTCCACCAACCCTGCTGCTTCTCTCCCTAGTCAAAGACACAATCCAATTGGGCCACAAATTTTACAGCAAAAGAACAGCTTTGGGGTTTCCTTAAGACACTCACAGCCTGGCTTGTAACACTGTGGACCTAGACATACCAGTTGAGCACAGGCCACTGTCCTGTACTTGCACACATGAGAAGATGAGACTCACCATACAGATGTGTTCTTTTCAAATTGCACCCTCCACGGTTTGGAGGCGTAGATAGCCTCCCCGTTGATACTCAGCCACTTGCCAACAGTAAGAAGCCTTTCTTGGAAGATGGGAACAATCAGGCCATCCTTGGTTGGTCCAATGTTGAGAAGATAGTTGCCTCCCAAACTTACTGTCTGAACCAGTTCCTAAAGAAAGCAGAAACAATGAAGGCCAACTAGGAATGCCAAGCATGGCATGATGCTTAGAATGCACAGGTTAGCCAGGCGTGGTGGTGCACACTTGTAATCCCAGTACTTGGGAGGCTGAGACAGGAGGATCACAGGTTCCGGGACAGCCTCAACAAGTAGTGAGATTCTCATCAACCAAGAGAGACCCTGTTTCAAAATAAAAATAAAATAGGGCTGAGGGTGTAGTTCGGAGGTAGAATGCCTCTGGGTTCAATCCCTAGTATCACACAAAAAAAGAGAAAAAGAACCGTGGAAGACCATCTGCATGTACAAGTTTCTTCTGTGACTTAGGTTTCTTTTAGGGGCATTCTACCTCCGAGCTACACCCCCAGCCCTATTGTTTTAATTCTTTATTTTGAAATAGGGTCTCACTAAGTTGCGGAGTGCCTCACTAAGTAGCTGAGGCTGGCCTGGAACCCAGATCCTCCGGTCTCAGCCTCCCAAATGCTGGGATTACAAGCATGCGCCACCACGCCCGGCTCGTGACTTAGGTTTCTGTTAGTACACTCATCGGCCCTTGCGGGTTCCATCGGCCTGCGCTTCCCTCCAGTGCTTCCATCGCTCCTGGTTAGAAGGCTGGCTTGAGCCGGGCGTGGTGGCACACGTTTATAATCCTAGTACTTGGGAGGCTGAGAGAGGAGGATGGCACGTTTGCGGCCAGCCTCAGCTACTTAATGAGGCCCTGTTTCAAAACAAAAGAATAAAATAGGGCTGGGGGTGTAGCTCAGAGGGAGAATGCCCCTGGGTCCAATCCCAAGTACTACCAAAAAAAAAAAAAAGGGCTGGCTTGAGATCTGGAGTTAAGAATTAACTCAGAGGTGCTCTTACCGAAATGATTTCCACCTCACTGGTGACCTCAGACAAGGACATGTCGCCGCGATAGCCCCAGGACATGCTGTCAATGCTGGTGCACATCTCCCACTTGTGGTCTGGCAGGCTCTGTGGCTTGAACTTATCTTGACAGTTGTAGTACCCTCCATGGTGGCAGGAACAATTCTGACCCCATCGGTCATTTACTACCACTTTATCCTAAAGGAGGAAGGAGGACAGCCATGGGAGTAACCACCTAGTTCCTTTATGTATTGTGATTGTGGGTCGACAGGATAAGAGTCTACCTAGAAGCAAGGAACAGTTAGTCTAGAGCAGAGGTTCTCACATGATGGCAGTTTGGTCTTGGTGGGACAGTGGCCAAGCCTAGACATTTTTGGTTGTCACTACTGGGGTGGTGCTACTGCCATCAGTGGACAGAGGCCAGGGATGCTGTCAAACATCCTACAGTGCACAGGACAGTCCCCTTTCCTCCCTCCCCCTCACCACTGCCCCCAACAAAGAAATATCTGGTCCCAAATACCAGATAAGATCACCCATGTAGAGATCCAGGACATCAGAGCTAAGAGCCTGTTTTTTGTTGCTGCTGTTGTTTTAAGGTACGGGGGATCAAACCCAGGGGCATTCTACCTCTGAACTATACCCCCAGCCCTATTTTATTTTGAAACAGGGTCTTTCGAAGTTACTGTGCGCTGCTAGCCTTAAACCTTCAGTCCTAGCTGGCCATGGTGGCACACACTTGTAGTCCCAGTACTTGGGAGGCTGAGACAGGAGGATCGCAGATTCATGGCTAGCCTCAGCTACTTAGGCCCTCCGTAACTTAGTGAGACCTTGTTTCAAAAAAAAAAAAAAAAATGGGCCTGGGGGTATAGCTCAGAGGTTGAATGCCTCTGAGTTCAATCCCCAGTACTGGAAAAAAACAACAAACAAAACAAAACAAAAGCTGGGCGTGGTGGCACACGCTTGTAATCCCAGCATTCGGGAGGCTGAGACCGGAGGATCCGGGTTCGTGGCCAGCCTCAGCTACACCTAGTGAGGCACTCCGCAACTTAGTGAGACTCGGTTTCAAAATAAAGAATAAAAAATAGGGCTGGGGGTATAACTCGGAGGTAGAATGCCCCTGAGTTCAATCCGCAGTACCGAAAAATAAAACAAAACAAAAAAACCCTTTGATCCTCTTTTTTTTTTTTTTTTTTGCGGTACTAGGGATTGAACTCAGGGACATTCTACTGCCGCGCTATACCCCCAGCCCTATTTTTTATTCTTTATTTTGAAACCGAGTCTCACTAAGTTGCGAAGTGCCTCACTAGGTAGCTGAGGCTGGCCGCGAACCCAGATCCTCCAGTCTCAGCCTCTCGAATGCTGGGATTACAAGCATGCGCCACTACGCCTGGCTCCGCTCACTAGTTCTCATAAGCGTGCACTATCTGTCCACGAGCTCTGACGTACTGGTGCATGCGCGCCAACGTGGTACAGCCCTCCTCCAGGAAGGTTATCACCTGTCAGTCATCCAACAGTCAGCTGCCTCTGGCACCTTACCAGGCGCCATCTTGGGCCAGGCCTCCGGGGCTCACCGGGCTGAGACCCCAACAGTCATGAACTTGTAATCCTCCTGTTTTAGCCTCCCAAGTACTGAGACTACAAGCCTGGTGGGACACCTTTGTAATCCCAGTATTTAGGAGGCTGAAGCAGGAGGATTGCAGGTTCACAGAAAGCCTCAACAATTTAGTAAGAGGCCCTTCAAAACTTAATGAAAGGTCAGGTGGGGTGGCGCATGTTTGTAATCCCAGCATTTGGTAGGCAGAGACAGGAGGATCCAGGTTCGAGGCCAGCCTCAGCTACCTAGTGAGGCATTCCGCAACTTAGTGAGACCTGGTTTCTTTTTTTTTTTTTTTTATGCGGTACTGGGGATTGAACTTAGGGGCAAGTCTACCTCTGAGCTGCACCCCCAGCTCTATTTTTTTTTTTTCAGTACTGGGGATTGAACTCAGGGGCATTCTACCATTGAGCTATACTCCCAGCCCTATTTTTTATTCTTTATTTTGAAACAGGGTCTCACTAAGTTGCGGAGTGCCTCACTAGGTAGCTGAGGCTGGCTGCGAACCCGTATCCTCCAGTCTCAGCCTCCCAAATGCTGGGATTACAAGTGTGCGCCACCACGCCCAGCTCCTATTTTTTATTCTTTATTTTGAAACAGGGTCTCACTAAGTTGCGGAGTGCCTCACTAGGTAGCTGAGGCTGGCTGCGAACCCGGAGCCTTCGGTCTCTGCCTCCCAAATGCTGGGATTACAAGCGTGCGCCACCACACCTAGCTAAGCCCCAGTTTCAAAATAAAGAATAATAAAAAAAATTAGGGCTGGGGTGTAGCTCAGAGGTAGAGTATCCCTGGGTTCAAACCCCAGTACCACAAAAAAACCCCAAAAAACTTAATGAGACCCTGTTTCAAGATAATAAAATTGAGCTGAGGGTGTAGCTCAATGCCCCTGAGTTCAATCCCCAGTAAAACACACACACACACACACACACACACACACACACACACAGAAAATAGAACTTCTAGATCAGAGGTAGAACACCCCTGGGTTCAATCCTCAGTCCCACAAGGGAAGAAAGTTTATACGCCAGGGAGGGAGAATGAAAAGAGAAACCTTTAATATCTGTTGGCTGTCCTATTCCCAATTGCCTCATATCAATACTACTGTTCATTGTTTATTGTTGCTGTTGTCCTTGTTAGTACTCCAGATCTTGGCTCCTGGTATTTTCTTTTATCATAACAGATGCATAAGTCTTACAATTGCTTACCTTGACGGGGCTATCATTGTAGAGCCAAGAAAGAAATTCTGTGGAGTTCCAGTAAGTATCAGGACTTTCCCAATCCCCATCAGACCAGATTAGGTCGGGCTTGTAGCTGGAAGACACACAACCAGGACAGAGTTTACTGTCTGAATGCATTCACAGTGATGACCACTTTTTGCAGCAAATATTTATTTTTTGCAGCAAATATTTATTTATTTATTTTTTACTGGGGATTGAATCCAGGGGCATTCTACCTTCGACCTATACCCCCAGCCCTATTTTTTATTTTTCTTCCTTCCTTCCTCTCTTCCTTCCTTCCTTCATGGTACTGGAGATTGAATCCAGGGGCATCATTCTACCTGCGAGTTACACCCCCAGTTCCATTTTTAATTTTTATTTTGAAACAGGGTCTCATTAGGTTTGATGAGTCTCACCACTTGCTGAGGCTGTCCTCAAACCTTCAATCTTCCTGTCTCAGCCCCGCCTATCTTCTTATAGATTTTCTTCTTACCTGCCACATCTCCCCTCCTCCTTTACCAGCACTCTATAGGAAGTGGTCATAGCCATAAGGTCAAAACCATCTCTGCTTCTTACCTGTTGACAAGATCATACAGTTCTGGCATGGTCTTTGCACTGACAAAATGCTGAGTTTTGAAGTTGTTTTTCTTATCAAGTTGGTAGAGTGGATGGAACCACTCCAAAAGTGAGTGGTAGAGGCCATAGTGGATGTTCCTTAAATAGAAAAATAGGATGGCAACTGCCGTTAGGCAAAAAACAAATAATTGGTTTTAAGAAAAATCAGCTTCAGCATTTTTTATTTTTTATTTTTATTTTTATTTTTTTTTTGCGGTACTGGGGATTGAACTCAGGGGCATTCTACCTCCGAACTACACCCCCAGCCCTATTTTTTTTTTATTCTTTATTTTGAAACAGGGTCTCACTAAGTTGCGGAGGGCCTCACTAAGCAGCTGAGGCTGGCCTCGAACCCGGATCCTCCAGTCTCAGCCTCCCAAATGCTGGGATTACAAGCGTGCGCCACCACGCCCGGCTTCAGCATTTTTTATATCTCAGTGAAATTCATTCTTAAGGATAAGCAGGAGGTGGGACCCAAAGCAGCTACTGATATTCTTTCTTTTTAGTTGGATGGTACATGCCTGTCATACTAGTATTTGAGAGGCTGAGGCAGGAAGATCAGAGATTTGAGGACAGCCTTAGCAATTTAGCAAGAACCTGTCTCAAAAAAAAAAAAAAAAAAAAAAAAAAAAAAAAAAAAAAAAAAAAAAAAAAAAAAAAAAAAAAAAAAAAAAAAAAAAAAAAAAAAAAAACCCACAAAAAACAAAAAACCACAAAAATCAATACTTGGGAGGCTGAGACAGGAGGATTTCAGGTTCAAGGACAGCTTTAGCAACTTAGTGAGGCCCTTTGCAACTTAGTTAGACCCTGTTTCAAAATAAAAGAATAAAATAGGGCTGGGAGCCGGATGTGGTGGCACACACTTGTAATCCCAGCATTTGGGAGGCTGAGACTGGAGGATCCGGGTTCACGGCCAGCATCAGCTGCTTAGTGAGGCCCTCCGCAACTTAGTGAGACCCTGTTTCAAATAAAGAATAAAAAATAGGGCTGGGGGTGTAGCTTGGAGGTAGAATGCCCCCAGGTTCTATCCCCAGTACCGCAAAATAAATAAATAAATAAATAAATAAATAAATAAATAAATAAATAAATAAATAAATAAATAAAATAGGGCTAGGGATGTCATTCAAATGTAGAATGCCCCTGGGTTCCATCCCAAGTACCACACACACACACACAAAGGCCATTTTTCCACTTCCAAAAATGAACCTTTCTAGAACCTTTCTCTAGAACATAACCCTTAATCATGGTCTTCTCTTAAACTGTATCCCTACTTCCCTAAATAAGCCTCTTATATTCCCCTAAAAAAATAAGTAAACAATCAAAAGGGCTGGGGGTGTAGCTCAGAGGTAGAATGAAATACCCTTGGGTTCAATCCCTAATACCAAAAAAAAAAAAAGGAGTGTTACAAAAACATTATATTCCAAGTAAGGATAGCATTGCAATGCACAGATAAGAAAGAAGTAAGGTCAGGTTAGATATTTCATCAGGTGACTCGGGACTAAATGGTATGCAGAGGGTCAAAATCATGGCTTTCAAAGTTCAGATCTAATCGATATTTAAGATCTAATCAACAGTGATAGCAGGACTATTGGCAAAGCACAGTATTGGGAACTGAATATTGAGCAGGTGACAGGAGTCAGCAATCTTGTTCTTAAATGTCCAGGTAGCATTTTAGGCTTTGCAAGGCATGTGATTTCCATCTCAACTCTCAAATTGAAAGCAGTCCTAGACCTTGAAAGCAGTCCTAGACATTGTCTAAATGAGTAGGTATGGCTGAGTTCCAATCAGCCTTTGCAATTTACACAGATAAGTAGCCAGGCTATCCCTGAAACAGGACATCACAGTTACCAAATCCCAGCAGAGCTGAGGTTGGGAATGGCACAACTGCTTTTCCTCATCACAAACACATAAACTTGGACTGTAGGGTTCAAAGACTGAATACGTGGGTTCAAATTTCCCCTCTGGAGACTTTGGGTATAGCTCAGTGATAGAATACATGCTTAGCATGCATGAGGTCCTGGGTTCAATCCTCTATACCAAAAAACAGAAAAACAAATTCAGCCTCTGCCACTTCCTACCCCATTCGTCTTGGGAAGTTACTTCCTATTAAGTGGCAAATATTAGGGAGCATTAATTAAAATCAACTGTCACCGGGCGTGGTGGCCCATGCTTGTAATCCCAGTACTTGGGAGGCTGAGACTGGAGGATCCAGGTTTGTGGCCAGCCTCAGCTACTTAGTGAGGCTCTCTGCAACTTAGTGAGACCCTGTTTCAAAAATAAAGAATAAAAAATAGGACTGAGAGCCGAGTGTGGTGGCGCACGCTTGTAATCCCAGTACTAGGGAGGCTGAGACTGGAGGATCTGGGTTCGAAGCCAGCCTCAGCTAATTAGTGAGGCCCTCTGAAACTTAGTGAGACCCTGTTTCAAAATAAAAAATAAAAAATAGGACTGGGGGTAGAACTCCGAGGTAGAATGCTCCTGGGTTCAATCCTCAGTACCAAAAAAAAAAAAAAAAAAAAAAAAAAAATCAACTGTGTACCTCCTTTCCTTTCCTTACTTTTTGCTGCTTTAACTGTCCTCTGTCCCCAACTTGATCTACCTTCACCCAAACCCTCCCTGAGTGTCTGTCAAGCTCTGTGCTGATGGCTAAGGAGGACACAGAGATGAGGGACCCAGCCCGTGGATTCCCTGGAAAAGGCCCTGCACTGGAAGGCTTCCCAGAAGGAAGCCTGATTCTCTGATTCTTCAGATGGAGCATCGTGGTCCACATTGAGTATCCTTCACCAAAGCAGACATGGCCATGAACTTCTCTGATGGCATCTCATGGCCATGTGAAAACTACTAGGCCTCAAATTGCTAAATGCAAACTTGGAAAACACATAAGAGTAGTGACAGTATGGAATTCTGGAAGAAAAAGGATGACAGGGTAGCTACCCATAGACACATACCTATTCCGGACAGCTGCTCCCAACTCACCAACCAAATCACGATGAGGGCCCACGTCCTTAGAGTTCCAGTTCCAAGACACAGGACTTGGCCAGTTTGTGAAGCCTTCGTGATGTTTTGTCGTGAGGACCACGTACCTGTGGATGGCAAAACCAAAAGAGCAAAGGAATTAGGAAGTGGGCCATAAGCATGAACTTGCCCAGAGAGAACTTGACTATGGAGAGTGGACAGAGATGGGTGACTATATTAGTGATACCCAGGATCTTCTGCAGTCACCGTACCCCTTGGATGTTAGTTCAGAAATGGAAGTAAATGTGAGCAAGTCACAGTCTTTATCTCCAGCCGAGGAGACCCATAGGAAAGGAAGGAGTAGGTAATGAAAGAGACGAGCACCTCAGCTCTCTGATTCTTCAACACTTCTGGGTATAAACACTTAGCTCTTTAACCCTCTGTCCTGAAGGAAAAAGATCTCTTTTGGCAAGAGCAGACGATAGAAATGTAAGCTTTTTTTTTTTTTTTTTTTTTTTTAAGCAAACCTATAGGATTGTCTCTCCTGCATAGAGGTAATAAAAGACCCAAAGGGCTGAGAAAAAAGGCAAGTGCTGAAATAACCAAATGACTCAATATTTCATTTACTTTTACAACAGAAATATAGATAATGCCTACGCATGATGATTTAATCACTGGCTGGTGTGACCCCTGGACTTCAGGGGCCAGACAGTATGTTAGGCTTGTGACCCACATTCCTCTCTCCACAGCACATTCTTCTCTTACAATCTTTTGAAAATGTAAAAACCATTCTCACCTTATGGGCCTTAAAAAACAGGCAAACAACCAACCCCTCTGTCCAGTCTGCAGACACCTGGTGCAGTGGAAAGAGCCTTCACCGTGGAGTCAGAAGATGTGCAGCCAAGGACACTAGGTCCCTTCCCCCTCTGACCAGCCACCTCATCCTATGGGACTGGAAAGAGACTGTCTCCCAGATTTCATCTTGTTTGTAAATTATTAACCTCTAAGACTACAGAGAAAGACAAATAATAACACTAATTCTGTTCACTCCTCTTTTAGTCTCATACATTTGTGTGTGTGTGTGTGTTTTACTGGGGATTGAACTCAGGGGCCTTCTACCTCTGAGGTACACCCCCAGTCTTATTTTATTTTTTATTTTGAAACAGGGTCTAAGTTGCTGAGGCTCGCCGAGAACTTGTGATCCTCCTGTCTCAGCCTTCCAAGTCCTAAGATTTTATAAGTGTGTGTCACCACACCCAGCTCTCATGTATTTATTTATTTATTTATTTATTTGCGGTACTGAGGATTGAACTCAGGGGCATTCTACCTCTGAGCTACACCCCCAGCCCTATTTTTTATTCTTTATTTTGAAACAGGGTCTCACTAAGTTGTGGAGTGCCTCACTAGGTAGCTGAGGCTGACCGCGAACCCGGATCCTTCGGTCTCAGCCTCCCAAATACTGGGATTACAAGTGTGCACCACCACTCCCAGCTTCTCATGTATTTAATGCCAAACACTAAATGCCAGTTGTCTGTTCCCTATAGTACAAGAAAACCTAATGGTCAAGAGAAACTGCAACCAGGAAGATGATTGAGGAACAAGAATGCTAGCCTGCTATAAGCCAGGAGCAGGGAAACTTTCCCGCCTCCACCTTACTCTTCTCCAACCCACTTCCCTCTGGGCAGTCAAACGGTCTTGAGAAACTGAGTATCCATTTCCTGGTTTAACACCAGGCAAGAGAGGGCTCTCAAGGCTTACTCTTTCCAGATGGCCTAGCTTTCAAGAAATGATTGAGTGCCGCCAGGCTTTCAGTTCTCTGAACCAACCCACCTCGTGCTCCAACATTTCTCAACACAATCCAGCCCTTTCTGGAGCACTGTGTACATGCAAGGCACTGAGAAGAACGGGTGAAAGACAATCTATACTGCAGCCCAAATGTGTTGCATGCTGGAGAACTCCCTGACCGCCCTTTCCACCTTAGAATCACTAAAGGAACTAGAGCCATTCCAAGAGGCGGCGGACAGGCTGAAGTGACGTGTTCATGTCCACAATTGACCTGGCACCAAATTCCAGACCACTGATTTAGAATCCCAGTTATCTTGCCGATCTGGAACGGACATTAGTTAATCTCGATATACAGGTGTGGATACCGAGGGCTTTCCAGACTATCACCGCCATTAAAATCCCCAACCGGACACACTTCCTCTTGATCAGGTCGGCTGCAGTCAATTTTGCATCCTTCAAGGGGCAGAACATGGGACCTGGGGGTACCTCGAAGTCAGTCGGGCAACCGTGTGGCCGTGGGCCGGGTGCCTGGCCTCCCCTGCCGCCCGCGCTGGACCACACTCACTTGGCGCCCGCGGCCTTGAAGAGATCGGCCCACTTGTCCGGGTTGAAAAAGCGCGCTGTGAACTGCGGCCCGAAGTCGGCATAGCTGAAGCCGGGCGGGTAGTTATCGCGCATGAAGCGCTGGTACTGGGGCAGCCTTTCGCCCTGCCAGTGCCACCAGAACCACTCGCTGCCCCAGGCCGGCACCGAGAACACACCCCAGTGCACAAACACCCCAAACTTGGCCTTGTCGAACCAATCTGGCAGAGGCCGGGAGTCCAGGCTCTGCCAGTCGGGGGTGTAGCGGCGCGGAGCCCCGAGCGCTGACTCCGCAGCTCCGGTAAGCAGCAGCAGAAGCAGCGGTGGCGGCAGAGGCAGCGGGAACCGCAGCAGGCGGCCCCCAGCCCGGCCCCCAGCCCTCCCGGTCGGCTCCAGCATCTCTGCTCCAGCACCTGCACCGCCCCCTCTTAAGGCGCAGGCGCGAGACTCCGCCCCTCTTACTAACGATTGGCTTGGAAGGAAAAGGGGCGGATCAACACTGACCACGTGGCTACAGAGTCGCTTCCTCTCGGGCTCTGCCTTTCCTAGGGCGCCCTCTGGCGGCCAAGGGGAGAAAGGCGCAAGGAGGCGTTGACTTCTCTCGGCTGAGCTCGTCCAAACGAAAGCTTTTTCCCTCAAGCGCTTAACTGTGAGGTTAACTCGCTGAGGTCGGGACGGTTCCGGGAATGCGGAGAATTGGGAGCAGTCCGTTTTGCTGCAGTAATCCAGCAGGGGTAGGCTGAAGTCAGATCAGGAGTTTTATTTAGTGGGCAGTTGGGAGCCATAGGGGACCTTCGAGCTGTGCATAGATGAGAAACCCCAAGGCAGGCATACCAGTTGAGAGCGTCTAGTAATAGAAATAACAAGGTAAAGGGAAGATGAAGTATTACGAGGGGAGAGAAAAGAGAAGTGGGCGCTGGAAAGGAAAGAGCAGGTGTGATCATTTGCTGTCTAATTTTGTTGAGCTTGCTTTGGGAATTCTGAGGCATTTCAAAGAGCCTAGCATCGGACTGGACATGACCCAGGGTCTGGGGTTGCAGCTCAGTGGTAGAGTGCTTGTCCAGCATCCGCCAGGACCTGGGCTCCAGCCGCAGCACCGCAAAAGCAAAACAACAAACATGACCCGTGTAGAGGCTGCCACCAGGGAAGAGTTTTAGAACACCAGGTTCAGGAAATGGAGAGTCAAAGAGTATCTGTGTGGACTTTGCCTGGCAGGGAAGTCAATCCGGTCCTCGACAGGGGACACCTGCGGCGCATGCTCAGTGAGGAGGTGTGGTGAGCACGCTAGTCTGGAGTCACGTGATCCCACGGGGTAGTCAGAGGCATATGATCCCACTTGGCACAATTGGTCCTCCCATCAATGAGCAAACAGCAGCATATCTGAGTTGAAAAGAACTTTGTAGATGTTGGGTAGCATCCTCTTCCCTATTCTTCACATTTTACGTAGAAGGAAACTGAGGCCCAAAGAGGGAAAGAGAGTTGCCAAAGATCTCATGCGATTAGTTTGGACCAAAGGTGGGACCAGAATCCAGGTCTCAATAGATACAGACTCTGTGCCTCTCTCCACTGACTTCTTGCCTTGCATCCAGGAGAAGCCAGAGCCTGTGTCGATGGAACCAAGCACTTCTTTATTCTGGGAGTGAAAAGGACACACAATGTTTGTAGTATCTTATTTCTCTTCTGTGTTTCTTCTTCTACAAGATTATGTTGAAATATTGTCCAAAACAGTAAGCACAGATACCTTAAAAAAAAAAAAAAAACAACCTACACAAATAATCTAGAGATTGGAGTGTGCAATGGTTTTTTTTTTTTTTTTTTTTTTTTTTTTTTGTAATGGGGATTGAAACCAGGAGCATTCTCCTTTTGAGGCTACACTCCTTTGTTTAAAAAAAAAATTATTTTGAAAAAGGTTCTCACTAAGTTGCCAAGGGTGTTGCTAAGCTGCTGAGGCTGACCTCCAACCTGTGATTCTCTTGTCTCAGCCTCCCAATTACTGGGACTACAGTCGTGTACCACCAGGCCCAATGCAATGGCCTTTGATATATAGGATTTGTCTTGGGGAAGATAAAATAGGACACTGTGGTCTTCATTTGTCCTTATCTGCATAAACAAAATGACAGCCTGTAGGAGCAGGTGTGAGCCCTGCAGTAGAGTGGACAGGACTGGACATTAGGGAATCTGGGTTTCTGGCACTGGACACCACCTCACTGTTCTTCTTGGACAAATCTTGTCCTCTTGTCTGGGTCTGTTTCCTCATCTAAACAATGAAGACATTTCTCAGTGATTCCCAGGGCCCATTTTCCTGTCTTATTCTCTCCCCCCATAAACTCTGCTTAAAGGAGAAACAGAGTGTAACTGTTAAAGGACACAGAGACGTAGAAAGTGTGGAAGTGCACTTAAACTAAATTATTTATTCTTGTGGTACGAGAATAAACTGAACCCACGGGCACTTTACCATTGAGCTCCAGCACCAGCTCCCCCAACCCCTTTACATTTTTTGTTTTAGTGGTACTGGGGACCCAGGGGTATTCTACCTCCAAGCTATACCCTCAGCCCTATTTTATTTTTATTTTGAAGTAGGGTCTTACTGAATTGTTGAGGGTCTTGTTAAGTTCCTGAGGCTGGCTGTGAATCCACAATCCTCTTGTCTCAGCCTCCCAAGTACTGGGATTATAAGAGTGTGCCACCATGCCCAGCTTTATTTATTTATTTATTTATTTATTTATTTATTTATTTATTTATTTATGGTACTGGGGATTGAACCCAGGGGCATTCTACCTCCGAGCTACACCCCCAGCCCTATTTTTTAATTCTTTATTTTGAAACAGGGTCTCGCTAAGTTGCGGAGTGCCTCACTAGGTAGCTGAGGCTGGCCGCGAACCCGGGTCCTCCGGTCTCAGCCTCCCGAATGCTGGGATTACAAGTGCAGCTTTATTATTATTATTATTATTTTATTTTTAGTACTGGGGATTGAAACCTGAGGCATTCTACCTCCAAACTACACTCTCAGCCCAATTTTATTTATTTATTTTTTCTTTTTTTGCGGTACTGGGGATTGAACCCAGGGTCATTCTATCTCCAAGATACACTCCCAGCCCTATTTTTTAAATCTTTTTCTTGGGGGGGATACAAGGGGCTGAACCTAGGGGCACAGGGGCATTCTACCTCTGAGCTATACCCCCGGTCTTATTTTTTATTATTTATTTTGAAACAGGGTCTCATTAAGTTGTGGAGGGCCTCACTAAGTAGCTGAGGCTGATCGTGAACCTGGATCCTCCCGTCTCAGCCTCCTTAGTACTGGGATTACTAGTGTGCGCCACCATGTCCGGCTTATTCTTTATTTTTGAAACAGGGTCTCACTAAGTTGTGGAGTATCGCGGGCTCTAGTGGACACGGCTTGCTCCGTAGTCCCGCTACGGAAGGTTGCTGCTTGGTGCAGCTCCCTGAAAGTTATTCTGTGGTTCCTGCCACGGAAAGTCGCTGTTCAAGGCAGCTTCCTGACAATAGTCTTCTGGCACAACAATGACAGGAAGCCTGATGTAATAATTTTAAGAGAATTTAATAATCGGAGGGTCGGGGAGGAGATAGATGACAATTCTTTTTCCATCTGTAGCCAGCACCTTACTTTTATAGAAACTTTAGACATGGCATCATAAAGTTAATCAAACACAGAAACTAGCAATTATGATAAAGGTCAGTGAGGCAGACATGTGATAAGCTTGGAGGAAGGAGGGATTAGACGTTGCTGGGTGGAGAGGACAGCAAAGACCGAACCATAAAGATGACACCAGGTCCCTTGGAATGTCCTCTTTCAGACGAATCCCACCCAGCCAAATACCATGTATTCAAACTGGGCTGGTCCAAGATGATAATCCCAATGTGCATTCTAAGACAGTACTCGACAGCGGAAGGCCTCACTGAGTAGCTGAGGTTGGCCACAAATCTACGATCCTCCTGCCTCCGCCTCCCAAGTACTGGGATTACAAGTGTGCGCCACCATGCCTAGCTCCAATTTTATTTCTTATTTGGAAACAGGATCTCAGTAGGTTGCTGAGAGTCTAGCTAAATTGCTGAGGCTGACTTTGAACCTGCGATCCTCTTCTTTCAACCTCTCAAGTACTGGGATTACACACCTGCGCCACTAGGCCCGGCTTTTTATTTTTATTTTGAAACAGGGTCTCACTAAGTTGATGAGAGCCTCACTACTTGCTGAGGCTGTCCTCAAACCTGCAATCCTCCTGTCTCAGCCTCCCAGGTATTGGAATTACAGGTGTGCGCCACCACGCCCACCTTTATCTTCTTTATTTTCTTATTGGCTCTTTTTTTTTTTTTTTTTTTTTTTTTTGCGGTACTAGGGATTGAACCTAGGGGCATTCTACCTCTAAATTACACCCCCAGGGCTATTTTTTATTCTTTAGTTTGAAACAGGGTCTCACTGTCTCTCTAATTTGTGAAGAGCCTCACTAGGTAGCTAAGGCTAGCTGCCAACCTGTGATCCTCCTGTCTCAGCCTCCCAAGTACTAGCCTTACAAGCGTGAGCCACCACGCCCAGCTGGCTCTCTTCTTATCAGAATGTACATGGAAGGCCGGGCATAGTGGCACATGCCTTAATCCCAGTTCTTGGGAGGCTGAGACAGGAGGATCACAGGCTCAAGGACAGCCTCAGCAAGTAATGAGACTCTCATCAACTTAGCAAGACCCTGATTCCAAATAAAATAAAATACGGCTGGAGGTGTAGCTCAGAGATAGAATGCCCCTGGGTTCAATCCCCAGTAACCCAGTCCCCGATATTTATTTATTTATTTTGGTACTGGGGATTGAACTCAAGGGTATTCTACCTCTGTGTTAAATCCCCAACCCTATTTTATTATTTATTTATTTATTTGTGGTACTAGGGATGGAACCCAGGGGCATTCTACCTCCAAGCTACAGCCCCAGCCCTATTTTTTATTCTTTATTTTGAAACAGGGTCTCAGTAAGTTGTGGAGTGCCTCACTAAGTAGCTGAGGCTGGCTGCGAATCTGGATCCTCCTGTCTCAGCTTCCCAAGTACCAGGATTACAAGTATTTTTAAATTTTGAAACAGGATCTTACTAAGTTGTTGAGAGCCTTGTTGAGTTGCTGAGGCTGGCCTCAAACCTGTAATCCTCCTGTCTCAGCCTCCTAAGTACTGGGATTACAGGCGTGCCCCTTTACACCCAGCCCACCCCCGATATTTAAAACATGGGTACTTGGATCTTCAGAAATATGGGGCTGTATTCCTGCTGGGGCTGATGGACTGTCAGCCCCCTGCCTGGCACATAGTAGGGGAGTTCCCCTCCCCCCACTTGCTCTGGTGGAGTCCAAGGGGCTGAGTTGAGAGAGGGCCAGGAACATTTGGGCTCTTAGAGATGTGGTGACTATCTTCCTTTTTCCTGGAGCTGGGTGAGACTGGGACACTGCTCACTTCTGGTAGCACCCTTAAGCGGGATGTCACAGGGTCAACAGAATTTTCTGAAGAGGGACTGTAGCCTCCTTCAGGTCCAACAGGGACTTAAAAGTCACAGTGGCTTTAACAGGGATTATCAGGATGTCAGGAGGGCCCTTGCCCCAACAACAAGATGTCCTGAACTTCACGAAGGCTTGCCACTTATGTCTGAAGGTCGGCGCCCTGGATCCTCAGCACATCACAGTTCTTGGCCTCAGGGGGCAACGGTGGCTGAAGATACAGCTTTTCATAGAGCCAGGACCAAACAGGATCCTTGACAAATTAGCAGCAATGGGCACTGGGTGGTCATCCCATCACATACAACATACGTGTGTGTGTGTGTGTGTGTGTGTGTGTGTGTGTGTGTGTGTGTGTCTAGGGATTGAACCCAGAAACAAGAGGGTCTCACTAATTGCTGAGAGTCTCACTAAGTTGCTGAGCCTGGCCTGGAACTTGTGGTCCTCCTTTCTCAGCCTCCCAAGTAGTGTGATTACAGGTATGTGCCACCATGCCCTGCTTGGCTATCTCATCTGATACCCTGAGTTCCCAGGAGAATAGTCCCTCTTCTTCTTGGAGTTCCCTGAGTCCCTCCTTGTGGCCCCGAAGGCTCCCTCTGGCTTCCAAGGTCTGTGGAGGCCGCAGGCACTAAGCCAGTTTGGAAGGTCTTCCTGACCTGACGTCACCTCAGCCTGGCCCTGGCCCTGTGCCTCTGGCTCACCTTGCCCCTCCCCGCAGGCCCAGCTCCCCACCAGACTTGAACAGGTGGACGTAGGTGGCCAGGCTGCCCTCCAGGAGCCTGTCCCAGCCTCCTCAGCAAAATGGGCCAGTGTCCAAGGCCCTGGGGCTGGCGTAAGCACGATGAGAGGGCCAGGGCCACTCTTTCCTGCAGGGAGAGAGGCCTCCTCAGCCGTCCAAGCAGAATGGACCCCTGACACCCGGTACCAGGGTGACATTCACATCAGCCTCCGTCTCGGTGACCGAGGACCTGGGGGCTTCCTCTTTCCCCTCAGGCCCCAGGCCCCTCGGGCGGTTCTTCCGGCAGGCCAGGCGGTGACGGGCGGAGGAGCGGATCTCCCCGCTCCGCAGGGCGTAGATGACAGGGTTGACCATGGAGTGGACGAGGCAGAGCATGGAGCAGAAGGCAAAGACCTTCTTGACATGGCTGCTCAGCGTGGCCACCAGGCTGTGGACCATGAGGGTCAGCACGGGGAGCCAGCAGACAAACAGCGCAGCCAGCACCAGCCCCAGGGTCTTGGCCAGCCGCACATCCAGCCGCATCCGGGCCATGTCTGGCACCTGTGTCTCCTGGTGTTCAGCCAAGCTGGTGACATGCTGATGGGCCTTCCACAGGACGTGCCCGTAGGTGTAGACGATGCCAGAGAAGAGGAGGGCGATGAGCAGGAGCCAGCTCACCAGGTAGTCGTTGGGGATCAGCGGGAAGAGCTGAGAGCAGGGGCTGGGGCAGCAGGTCCACCCCAGAAGAGGCAGGCAGGAGACAAAGGCCGAGAGGACCCACATGATGCCCAGGGCCCCCTGTGCCCTCCTGGGGCTGAGCAGGGCTTTGTATGTCAGTGGGTAGCGCAGGCAGAGGTAGCGGTCAATGGCGGTCAGCAACAGGCTGCCCACGGAGGCCGTGAAGGTCATGGTCACGCTGCCAATCTTCAGCAGGAAGACGGCCTTGGAATCCATGCTATGGAAGACATGGAAATTGACAAAGTGGCAGGTGAAGATGGCACTGGCCAGGAAGTCAGCCGCCGACAGGCTGCCGAGGAACAGGTAAGAGGGCTTCCTGCGGAGCCGGCGGGAGGACAAGATGAGACAGAGCACAGCCAGGTTCTCCAGGGTGCTCAGCAGCCCCAGCAGGGTGCACAGCACCGCCACGGCCACCTTCTGGGGACCGCTCAGGATCATGTAGTCCTTCAAGGGGTTGAAATCCAAGCCGTCGTCAGAGCCGTTGACCAGCTCCATCGCCCGGCACCCCTCCATGGCTTGGGCTTCGCTGCGGGACAAGAAGAGCCTCTTTCAGTCAGAGCAGTGACACCTCGTCCAGTAACTCACGAATCAAACACACCCGGGTGGAAGGAGCACCTGGTGAAAATCCACTTTTGTCGTGGTGGCTGACCTGTGTTTTGTCTTTCCTCCCTGCAGGTGGAGAGCCGGGCCCTTGAGAATGCAACAGGCAGAAGCGGTGGGCATGCCTGAATCTCAGTACTTGAGAGGCTGAGACAGGAGGATTGCAAGTTCGAGGCCAGCCTCAGCAACTTAGTGAGCCTCTGTTTGAAAATATAAAATAAACCAGGTGTGGTGGCACACACTTGTAATCTCAGTACTTGGGAGGCTGGGACAGGAGGAGCGCAGATGCATGGCCAGCACACAGTAACTTAGCGAGACGGTGTTTCAAAATAAAAAATAAAATAGGAGTGTAGCCTAGAGGTAGAATGCCCCTGGGTTCAATACCTCATACAGAAAAACAAAACAAAACAAAAACATAAAAAGTTTTTTGGCTTTTTCCCATTGAGCTGTGTCCCTAGCCCTTGGCCTTTTGTTTTCCAAAAGGCTAATCCTAGGATTTCCTTTTTTTTTTTTTTTTTTTTTTTTCCGGTACTAGGGATTGAATTCAGGGGCATTCTACCTCTGAGCTATACCCCCAGCCCTATTTTTTATTTTATTTTGAAACAAGGTCTCACTAAGTTGTGGAGTGCCTCACTAGGTAGCTGAGGCTGGCCGCAAACCCGGATCCTCCAGTCTCAGCCTCCCGAATGCTGGGATTACAAGTGTGTGCCATCACCCCCGGCTCTAGGACTTTCTTTTGAAAGCTAGAAAATTCCCCAAAAGTCAATAACCAGGAGGAAAGCAAAACCAAGGGCCCAAGGGATCTGAAGATGGGAAGCGGGTTATATTGTTTTGTTCTTTTTTGTGTGTGTGTGCCAGTTTTGGTAAGGTGCTGAAGTTTTAACTGTTTGAGGATGGGAGATGAGACTTTGTCTTCACTCCAAGTGGTGGGAAGACAGAGTCTAGCAGAGGAAATATCTTACCCCAATTAATTTAACTTAATTTAATTTTTATGGTACTGGGGATTGAACCCAGAGGTCTTCTACCTCTAAGCTACACCCCTGGATAGTTTTTTTTTTTTTTTAATTTCCTATTTGGAAACAGGGTTTCATAGGTTGCTGAGAGCCACATTAAATTTCTGAGGCTGGCTTTGAATCTGTGATCCTTCTGTTTCAGCCTCTCAAATCCTGGGATTACAAGTGTGCATCGCCACGCACAGCTAGGGGAGGGGTATTCTATCTCCAAGTTACACCCCTAGCCCTTTTTAATTTTTTATTTTGAACGGGAGCTTGCTAAATTGCGGAGGCTGGCCTCAAACCTGCGATCCTGTCTCAGCCTCCCAAGTATTAGGATTACAGGTATGCACCACCACCCCTGGCTAAATTATTATTATTATTATTATTATTATTATTATTTTGGTGGTACTGGGGATTGAACCCAGGGGCATTTTACCTCCAAGCTACAACCCCAGCCCTATTTTTTATTCTTTTTGAAGTACTGGGGATTGAACTCAGGGGCATTCTACCTCCGAGCTATACCCCCAGCCCTATTTTATTTTGAAACAGGGTTTCACTAAGTTGCGGAGTGCCTCACTAGGTAGCTGAGGCTGGCCACGAACCTGCAATCCTCCGGTCTCAGTCTCCCAAATGCTGGGATTACAAGCATGCACCACCACACCCGGCTATTCCTTGTTTTTTTTGTTTTTTTTTTTGCGGTACTGGAGATTGAACTCAGGGGCGTTCTACCTCCGAGCTATACCCCCAGCCCTATTTTTTATTCTTTATTTTGAAACAGGGTCTCACTAAATTGCGGAGTGCCTCACTAGGTAGCTGAGGCTGGCCACGAACCTGCAATCCTCCGGTCTCAGTCTCCCAAATGCTGGGATTACAAGCGTGCACCACCACACCCGGCTATTCCTTGTTTTTGAAACAGGGTCTCATTAAGTTGCGGAGGGCCTCACTATGTAGCTGAGGCTGGCCGAGAACCCGGATCCTCCTGTCTCAGCCTCCTAAGTACTGGGATTATAAGGGTGCGCCACCACCACACTTGGCTTGTCTTTAGATTTTTTTTTTTTTTTTTTTTTTTTTTTGCGATACTGGGGATTGAACTCAGGGGCATTCTACCTCTGAGCTATACCCCCAGCCCTGTTTTTTATTCTTTTATTTTTGAAACGGGGTCTCACTAGGTTGCAGAGTGCCTCACTAAGTAGCTGAGGCTGGCCGAGAACCTGCAATCCTCCTCTCAGCCTCCTAAGTACTAGGATTACAAGCATGTGCCACCACGCTGGCCTTAAATTATTATTTTTTGAGACACGGCCTTGCTCTTTTGCCCAGGCTGGCCTTGAACTTCTGGGTTCAAATGATTCTCCTACCTCTAGCCACAGTTGGCTGTGGGTAGAGTTGAAAAAGAATCAAATAAAATTTCTGGACGTGCAGGTTGGGGATGTAGCTCCGTGGTAGAGTGCTTGACTAGCATGCATGAGGCCCTGGGTTTGAGTTCCAGCAGCAGAAGCACTACCACCAACAACAAAAAGGCTGGCACATCACAAAAGCTCAACAAATGGCTCATTAGTCAGCAGTCTTCAGAATTTTTTTTTCCAGAACTAGGGATTAAACCCAGGGGCATTCTACCTCTGAGCTACACCACCCCCAGCCCTATTTTTAATTCCTTATTTTGAAACAGGGTCTCATTAAGTTGTGGAGGGCTTCACTAAGTAGCTGAGGCTGGCCACGAACCTGTGATCCTCCTGTCTCAGCCTCCAGAGTACTGGGATTATAAGCGTGCGCCACCACCACACTTGGGTTGTCTTTAGTTTTTTTTTTTTTTTTTTTTTTTTTTGCAGTACTGGGGATTGAACTCAGGGGCATTCTACCTCTGAGCTATACCCCCAGCCCTATTTTTTATTCTTTATTTTGAAACCAGGTCTAAGTTGCAGAGTGCCTCACTAGGTAGCTGAGGCTGGCTGCGAACCCGGATCCTCCTGTCTCAGCCTCCCAAATGGTGGGATTACAAGCGTGCGCCACCACGCCCGGCTTGTCTTTAGATTTTTAAGACAGCAGACACTTTGACAAATTGACAGAACTCTACTCAGAACACAGGCCGCCTACATCTTCCCTTCTAGGCAACTGGGGTTTCTCTCTGGAGCGCTTAGGCTACAAGGAACAGACCAGAAGCCTCTCATCTCATCCAATACCATCATTTAATTTTATTATTATTTTAATTTTCCAGTACTGGGGATGGAACCCAGGGGTGTTCTACTTCTGAGCCACACTCCCAACCCTGTTTTATTCTTTATTTTGAAAAAGGGTCTCAGTAAATTGCTGAGGCTGGTTGTGAACCTGCGATCCTCCTGTCTCAGCCTCCCAAGTACTGGGATTACAAGTGCGTGCCACCACGCCCAGCTCAACACCATCATTTTAACTTCAAGCAGAGCAAGATGGGGATATAATTTGCCTAAAGTTACCCAACAAATTGGTGGCAGAGCTCAAACTGGACTCGCGTCTCCCAAGGTCTTGTCCCATACATAGGTTTAGCGACCCTCCCCCCAACCCAGGAACGCTGGAAAGCGGCGAGTCCCTGAGACAGAGGCCCCTCCTGACACTCGTCAAGGTCGTACCTGACCCAAGACAGAAACAGTGCCAGGCGAGCTCTCGGCCTGTCACAGACACTGTGCACCGTGAGTGCCCTGCGAGTGACACAGTGCACAGACATGTCCCCACGCTGCCACCTCTGGAGCTTCCACCTGGAACAGTGGAGATGAAAGGCCCCCCGCCGCCCCAGCAGGGACTCCCTTCCTCGTTTCCCTTGGAAAGCGCCCTCTCCCGTCAGGGCATGGCTTACCCCAAGCAGAGTCCAGCCTAGAAGGGTGCTGGGGCGGTCTCTGTGTTCACGCCAGCTGGTGTCACCATCCAGAGTGGCTCAGGGCAGGAAATGCAGGCCCTGGACGGAGGTCCTCACAAGAACAGGACGCAGGAGCCACAAGAAACCAGCTCCCCATGGCCTGCCCTCTGGGCAGGTAGAGATGCCCTCTGGACTGCCAGCATCTGCCTTCTAGAAGGGCCTCTTCCTGGGGGAGCACCCTCTAATGTGACACAGAGAGGGACTCTGTGTCTGTCGAACTGAGTGGCTCTGGACCCGCCTCTGCCAGGCTTGCTGTGTGACTTTAGGCAGACCCCTTCTGCTTTCTAAAAGCTGGTTTCTCATCTGTGAAATGACTGTAACAATACCTGCCCCCTTCCCCCTATGAAGGCCAAACAGGCTGGTGATTTCCACTTGAGCCACACCGCCACACCCCAGCCTTTTTATATCTTTTTTTTTTTTTTTTAAGTACTGGGGATTGAACCCAGGGGCATTCTACCTTTAAGCTACACCTCCAGCACTATATTTTATTCTTTATTTGGAAACAAGGTCTCACTAAGTTGCAGAGGGCCTCACTAAGTAGCTGAGGCTGGCTGAGAAGCTACAATCCTCCTATCTCAGCCTCCCAAGTATTGGGATTACAAGTGTGTGCCACCACGCCTGGTTTATACCTTGTTTTAAAACAGGGTCTCGCTAGGTTGCTGAGACTCTTGATACATTGCTGAGGCTGGCCTGCGATCCTCCTGTTTCAGCCTCCCAAATACTGGGATTACGGATGTGTGTCATCATGCCCAGTTTCATCAGAGCTTTTTTTCTTCTTTTTTGCAGTACTGGGAATTGAAACCAGGGGCATTTTACCTCTGAGCTACACCCCCCAGCCCTATTTTTTATTCTTTATTTTGAAACATGGTCTCACTTAGGTTGCAGAGGGCCTCACTAAGTGGCTAAGACTGGCTGTGAACTGGCTGTGATCTTCCTGTTTCAGCCTCCCAAATACTGGCTACATCTCAGCTCTATTTTACTTTTACTTTGAGAAAAGGTCTCACTAGGTTCATGAGAGTCTCCTTATTTGCTGAGGCTATCTTTGAGCCTGGGATCCTCCTGTCTGAACCTTCAAGTACTGAGATTACAGGCATGCACCACCATGCCCAGCTATCAGAGCTTTTTAACCCAGGCCAGGGGTAACATCTGATGAGGGTAGAGATTCAAAGTGTACAGAAGATGTATCCATGTTCCACCCTCTCCCCCTGTGTAAGGGATAGAAGCCAGGGCCTCATGCCTGCCTAGAGTTACACCCCCAGCCTTCGGTGTGTTTTTTTCCCCCAGGGGAAAGAATTCATACTTTTAATCAATATATCAGTGGAGTTCCAAATATTAAGAACTACTGATGCAGTTGGGCACAGGGGTGAGCACCTGCAATCCCAGTACTTGGGAGGCTGAACCAGGAAGATTACAGGGTTGAAATCAGTATGTGGAAACTTAGTGATACTCCATTTCAAATAAAAAATAAAGCTGGGTGTGGTGGTGCATGCCTGTAATCCTAATACTTGGGAGGCTGAAACAGGAGGATCACAGGTTTGAGGTTTTGCAGCCTCAGCTACTTAGTAAGACCCTCCACAACTTAGTGAGACCCTGTTTCAAAAAGAATAAAGAACAACAACAACAACAAAAATAGGGCTGGGGGTATAATGCCCTGGGATCCCCAGTACAAAACAAAAACAACAATTACAAAAGAACCCCTGATGCTTAGCCAGATGCGGTGTCACACGCCTGTAAGCCTAGTACTTGGGAGGCTGAGAAAGGAATATCACAGGTTTGAGGCCAACCTCAGCAACTTAGCAAAGTCCTCAGCAATTTAACAGAACTCTGTTTCAAAATAAAGAATAAGCTGGGTGTGGTAGCGCACACCTGTAATCCCAGTACTTGGGAGGCTGGGACAGGAGGATTGCAGGTGCGAGGACAGCCTTAGCAAGTAGTGAGACTCTCATCAACCTAGTGAGACGTTGTTTCCAAATAAGAAATAAAAAATTGGGCTGGGGGTATAGCCTGGGAGGCTCCTGGGTTCCACCCTCAGCAACACACACACACACACACACACACACTGATGCACGCAAAAACATTTTGCAATGTGAAACTGCTCGAAGCCCAGGGACCAGCTGAACTCTTTCCTCTGAAGGAGAGCCACTGGGTGAGCCCACCTGCCCGGCTGGGGTTTGGGGCTGCAGCCCACCCTGGCCCCCTCCTGCCAGGAGCCCTGAGGCCTGGGAAACTGCTCAGGAAGAGGTGTGCCTGCCTGGGGTTTTTTCTGACATGAAGTGAAAGTGTGAAGTGAAAGAAGACTCCCCTGCTGTTTAAAGTCTCTCTCCTCCCTCCAGCCCGAGGTGACGAGGTGGCTCTTGGTGGCTGCTATGGGAAACTGAGATTTGATGCCATCAGCCTCGTTTCTTTTTTCAGGTGCTGGGGTCGAGCCTCTCGCGCACTAAGCCTGCGAGACACCCCCAGCAGCCGCATGGTTTTTCGCCCTGGCTGGGAGCGGGGACCTGGGATCTAGTCCTTGTCCTACCGCTAAGTGATTGATGGGCCTGGTTCCTAAGACCTCTGCCAGGAAACTCAGCATGTTGGGTCCCAATACCTTGATGTGTGTGTGCGTGTGTGTGTACGTGTGTGTACGTGTGTGTGTGTGTGGTGTTGCGGATTGAACCCAGGGGCATTCTGCCTCTAAGCTACACCCCTGAGCCCTATTTTATTTTTTTAAATAGGGTTGCATAAAAGTTGCAAAGGACCTCACTAGGTTACTGAGACTGGCCATGAACCTGTGATCCTCATATCTCAGCCTCCCAAGTACTGGGTTTACAAGCATGTGCCACCAAGCCCGGCTAACTTTTTTTTTTTTTTTGCGGTACTGGGGATTGAACTCAGGGGCATTCTACCTCCAAGCTATACCCCCAGCCCTATTTTTTATTCTTTATTTTGAAACAGGGTCTCACTAAGTTGCGGAGGGCCTCACTAGGTAGCTGAGGCTGGCTGAGAACCCAGATCCTCCAGTCTTAGCCTCCCAAATACTGGGATTACAAGCGTATGTCACCACGCCTGGCTTCTTATCCCTTTTTCAAAGAAGGCCTGCTATGGAACATTATCTGAAAGTCAGTGATGATAAAGCGTAAATGACTGATAACTGTGTGTAGCTGTCCCTCCCCAGAGAGCAACTTCCTACTTGTGAAATTTTAGTTATCTGCTGGGATGTAGCAGAGCTGGGGACCTTCTGCAAATCATATCATATTTGGAGTGGGGCTCGCTGTAGGAAAGAACACTTCTATACCAGCAAGGCATACAGCCAGGGGAGAGAGGAGCCCCCGGGTGCTGTGGCTTCTCTGTGCGCAGGGTAGGACAGGGCTAACCACCTGTGGTTTCTTAATCGCCTGCGGTTTCCCTCCAGGCTGCTCTGCCTCTTCCTGGCTTGGCCAGATCCCAACGTGCAGGATGCTGCCCACCCACCATTCTGGCTTGTTTGTAGAGTCCAGCAGCAGGGGTGGGGGTTGTGATTCCAGCTGGTTCCCCCAACAGAAAACAGAAGGAGGAGGGGAGAGTGGGAAGTGCTTCAAAGAGCCTGGAGGCTCACCCCACCTCTCACCCCCATCCCCTGCAACTGGTGCCAACTGGCGCTGAGTGAGCGAGCGCTTACTGTGTACTGAGTACCAGGCTCCACGCTGCGCACTGATGCACTGGGCAGCTCACTGTCTACACCACAAGCCAAGCAGGAGGGGCTGCCCTGTCTCCCACTCTGCACCCAGCCAGGAAACTGGCAAAACTCTGGGCTCCTAAGATCTGGGGATGGTGGCAAAGGCGTGCTGAGGACACAGGGACTGCTGCACAGAGTGTGCAGCTAGTGTGGGCGCTCACATGGTGGAGAGATGGGCGAGACATCTGCAGAGGCGATCCTCCTGCATGTTCCATGTACCCCTTTGTATGTATGTGTGTATGTATATATGTATGTATATATGCATGTATATATGCATGCGTGTGTATATGTATATATGTATGTATATATGCATGCATGTGTGTGTGTGTGTGTGTGTATGTGTGTATTTGGTCCTGGGGATTGAACCCAGGGACATTCTACCTCTGAGCTACACCCTCAGCCCTTTTTATATTTTTACTTTGAAACAATGTCTCCCTCAATTACCTTGCACTGGCTTTGAACCTGTGATCCTCCTGTCTGTCTCAGCCTCCCAAGTACTGGGATTACAGGCCTGAACCACCATGCCTGGCTCCACCCACCCCTTTATAATAGAGGTAATTAATATGCATTTGTGGATCTGCTTGGATTTGGGTTCCTGGGATCATGAAGATGTAACATGTGCAGGACTTTGGGGACTAGAGATCAGACCCAGCTCTACCTCTAACTTGCAGGTGACCTGGTGTAGGATCCAGCTTAACATGACCACAGCCATTTTGGCTGTAATTTTGCCCACCATGTGACCCTGGCAAACATCACACACCCTGTAGGACAAACAAAGTTGTTAAGATAATTACTGGCTGGGCGTGGTGGCGCAAGTTTGTAATCCCAGTACTTGGAAGGCTGAGATAGGAGGACTACAGGTTGGAGATGTGCCTCAGCTATTTGGTTAGACTCTCAGCAACCTACTGAGACAAAAAATAGGCCAGGCATGGTGGCACATGCTTGTAATCCCAGTACTTGGGAGACTGAGACAGGAGGATGGCAGATTCAAAGCCAGCCTCAGCAAGTTAGCGAGGTTCTCAGCAACTTAGTGAGATCCTGTTTCAAAAAAAAAAGAAGAAGAAGGGTGAGGGGTGTAGTTGGAGGTAGAATGCCCCTAGGTTCAATCCCCAACACCAAAAACAAAACAAAAACAAAAAACAAAAGAGGTAACTGTGGGTTAGGGATGTAGCTCAGTGGTACACCAAAAGAAAAACAAAAAACAGTCAGCTGTGTGTTTTGCGTGTTTTGTGCCAGCCACTCACACATTGGACCCATTGGGCCTGTTAATAATTTTTTCTTTTTAGGTACTGGGGATTGAACCCAGAGGCATTCTAACTCCAAGATACACCCCTAGTCTCACTAAATTGCAGAGAACCTCACTAAGTAGCTGAGGCTGGCCTCGAACCTGTGATCCTCCCAAGTACAGGAATTACAAGCATGCACCACCATGCCTAGCTCTTGTTAATAATTTTTGAGAAAGGCCAGGTATGTTTCAGCTGGCTGCAGCCCACCTTTGTTTACCTTAGCAAATAAACTCTTTCCTTCTGCCTGGGGGTGTGGGGATCCTCTGGCTTCTAAGTCCCTAATAAACTGTGCTCGTGCACCCCAGATCTGTCTGCACTGTTCTAAGAGTCCTGGCCCCTTCCACCTTCAGACACCGCCTCTCACATATCGGGATTTGTTTTTCTGAAATCCCTGGATTTCTCTTTCTTGCTCCTGCTTCTGTTCTGTGGTTCATAACTAGGGACCAGCCAGAAAGAAGGAAATATGTAGACAGAGGTTTAAGAGGCAGCCTAAGTCATGGTTGTGAGTTCCGAGTCTGCCCCTTATTAAGACTGTGATCTCTTGGGGCATAAGACCTCGCCTCCTGGAGCCACAGTGTCTTCACCCAGGTGAAGACACACAAGTGTCTTCACCCAAGCCTGTCGTGAGGGTTAAAATGGAACAGTGACTCGTAGAGAATGCATCGATGCATCGCACAGTGCCTGGCTGGCACTTAATAAATAGTCAAAGCCAAGCGTGGGGGTGCACGCCTGTAATCCCAGTACTTGAGAAGCAGAGACAGGAAGATCGCAGGTTCACAGCCAGCCTCAGCAACTTAGCGATAGAGCTGGGAGTATAGCTCAGAGGTAGAATGCCCCTAGGCTCAATCTCCAATAAAACACACACACAGAGTCAGTAAGTGCTATTCTGTCAAGTTTAGTGTCTGTGTGTACATTTTTTTTCAGTCTGATTACATATCCAAAATTAATTAATTAATTTTTTTGTGGAACTGTAGATTGAACCCAGGGATATTCTATGTCTGAGCTATACATACTGTATTTTATTTTAATTTTTTGTGGTACTGGGGATTGAACTCAGGAGCATTCTACCTCCAAGCTACATCCCCAGCCCTATTTTTTATTCTTTATTTTTTTTGAATCAGGGTCTCACTAAGTTGTGTGTGGGGGGTCTCGCTAAGTAGCTAAGTCTGGCGGTGAACCCAAATCCTCCAGTCTCAGCCTCCCAAGTACTGGGAATCCAAGCATGCACCACAACACCCAGCTTTATTTTAATATTTATTCAATTTATATTTATTTATTTGTTTTATTTATTTATTATTTCTTGTGGTACTAGGGATGGAACCCAGGGGCATTCTATCTCTGAGCTATATTCCCAGCCCTATTTTATTCTTCATTTTGAAACAGGGTCTCACTAAGTTGCAGAGGGCCTCACAAGTTGCTGAGGCTGGTCTCAAACCTGCGATCCTCCTGTCTCAGCCTCTCAAGTACTGGAATTACAAGTGTGCACCACCATGCCTGACCTATTTTTATTTTTGAAACAGGGTCTCACTAGGTTGATGAGAGTCTCATTACTTGTTGAGACTGTCCTTGAACCTGCAATCTTCCTGTCTCAGCCAAGTATTGAGATTACAAGTGTACGCCACCATGCCTGGCTCCCAAACTTTTTAAATTTTGAAACAGGGTCTCACTAAGTTGCTGAGGCTGTCTTCCAACCTGCAAATCTTCTTGTCTCAACCTCCTAAATACTGAGATTACAGATGTATACTACCACATCCAACACTCCGCCCTTTTTTATATTGAAACAGGGTCTCACTAAGTTGCTGAGACTGTCTTCCAACCTGTGATCCTCCAGTCTCAGCCTCCAGAGAACTGAGATTATAGATGTGTACCACCATGCCTGGTTTATCCAAAATTTAAACAGTAAAATAAAATAGAACATGGAGAGGCTGTACTTGACCATCTCTAATCTCGACTGAGGA
Organism: Graphiurus murinus; assembly: GCA_004027655.1. NCBI lineage: Eukaryota > Metazoa > Chordata > Mammalia > Rodentia > Gliridae > Graphiurus > Graphiurus murinus. The sequence goes on along the minus strand of PVLC010013515.1, from coordinate 12,422 downwards.
ACTTGCTTCATGGTAATATATAATTTTACAAATCCCACAGGGAATTACTTAAGCCATTTCATCATTGTCTATGGGCCATGAAAAAGGAAGTGATTTGAGAGCCAGGTGTGGTGGTGCACACCTATTATCCCAGTACTTGGGAGGCTGAGGCGGGAGGATCGCAGGTTTGAGGCCTGTCTTAGCAACTTAGTGAGACCCTGTTTCAAAATAAAAAATAAAATTGGGCTGGGGGTGTAGCTCAGAGGTAGACCACCCTGGGTTTAAACCCCAGTACCTCCCCACACATACAGTGATTTAAAGTTAAAAGTACTATTCTCAATAAGCACATAAATTTTGTTTGCCATTTTTTTTTTTTTTTGTACTAGAGATTGAACCCAGGGGCATTTTACCTCTGAGCTGCATCCCCAAGCATTTAAAATTTTTTTATTTCGAAACGGTCTTGCTAAGTTGCTGAGGCTGACCTCAAACCTGCAGAACTTCCGTCTCAGTCTCCCAGCAACTTATGACTCTTGAGGTAAATTTGCAAACGAATTGCTATCTTTCTTCACCCATTTTCTTGAATTTTTGGCACTGGAGTTTGTTATGCTTTCTGTCTTTAATCATTGGCTCGTTAAAGGCATATGACTAAAGTGTAAGCAATATGACTACAGACAATGCAAAGCCAAATGTCAACCAGAGTCACTCCAGCTGACGAATCCGTAACAGTGTGGCTGTGAGTGTGAGATAATTAATGTCTGTTTGGTCACTGGGGCTCCCATGTGCCAGGCAAGTGCTCCACCTCTAAGCTAATCCCCAGCCCCCCAAAATAATTTTTGGTACTGGGAATTGAATTCAGAGGTGTTTTACCTCTGACCTACACTTCCAGCCTTATGTATTTATTTATTTATTTATTTATTTATTTATTTATTTATTTATCAACAGGGCCTTGCTAAGTTGCTGAGGGTCTCGCTAAGTTATTGCACACTGACTTCAAATCTGAGATCTTCCTGTCTCAGCTTCCCAAGTACTGGGATTACATGCATGTGCCACCATACCTGGCTCCCCCGAAATATTTTTATTTTTATTTATTTATTTATTTTTCAATACTGGGGATTGAACTCAGGGGCATTCTACCTCCCAGCCCTATTTTTTTTTTTATTCTTTATTTTGAAACAGGGTCTCATTAAGTTGCAGAATGCCTCACTAGGTAGCTGAGGCTGGCCGCGAACCCGGATCCTCCGGTCTCAGCCTCCCAAATGCTGGGATTACAAGTGTGTGCCACCACACCCGGCTCCTAGTTCTATTTTTTATTCTTTATTTCGAAACAGGGTCTCACTAAGTTGCAGAGGACCTCACTAAGTAGCTGAGGCTGATGGCGAACTTGAGATCCTCCTGTCTCAGCCTTGCAAGTACTGGGATTACAAGTGTGCACCACCACACGTGGCCAACTCATCCAATTAGACAGAGGCAACACCAGTGAACACAGCTGTGGTTCTCAAAGAGGAACTGTGGGGTGGCCACGACCCCTGGGGAGACAGGGAGCGGTCAAGAGGAAAGCCTCAGGGGCTTGGGTGGGAGGGGCGGCCTGTGGCTCACCTCCCTGTGAGTGTAGAGGATGGAGAGGTTGCCCCTCTAGGCAGGGGAGGGCAAGCTGGGAGGAGAGAAGCCACAAAACTAACAGGCCACCCTGCTGCCCCATCTCTCTGATGTCCGCCCCCTTTGCAGGGATACCAGCCCTAACGCCGAAGCGGGGCTGCTCCCCTCTGATCTACCCCAGGGACCTGCCCCTTTCCGGCCTTTTCTCTCTTTGGCATTTGAGGTCTTTACTGCCTGGGTTGGGGGTAGGGTGCACTCCTTGCTTTGTGGGCACTTTTTCTCCCGGGGATATAGAGAGAAGAAGAGTTTGACTTTTTCTGGGCTCTGTGGGAAGAGGACCCTGACCTTGGCAGGGTTGCTCGCTGGGTTACCCCACAGCAGAGGTGCAGGCTAAGCGCCCCAGTGGAGTCGGGGTTTCCACTCTGCCCCCCAGCTCCTTGGCCTTAGCAAAGAAGTTACTCTCCCTGGACCTCAGCTTCCTCATCTGTATCTCTGACGGAGCTGTCACAGATAACGGTGGAAATGAACGGGGAGTTCCCCAAGCTGCGCTTTGCAGCCTTGGGCCTGGCACAGAGGGGACAGCACAAGTGACTGCTGGATTGGACTGTCCAGGTTGGGGAGGGGGTTGAAGGCAGCCACATTCCTATGACAAACTCTCCCTAGCCTCCAGCAGAGGCTCTGTTCCTGCCCTGGCATTCAAAATGTGCATTGCAAAAGATAGAGACTACAAGGAGCCAGAGCAGTGGCCCATGCCTGCAATCCCAGTACTTGGGAGGCTGAGTCAGGAAGATGTCAGGTTCAAGGCCAGCATCAGCAACTTAGTGAGGCTCTCAGCAACTTAGTGAGACCCTGTTTCGAAATAAAAAATAAAACAGGGCTGGGAGTGTAGCTCAGAGGTAGAAAGACCCTAGGTTCAATCCCCGGTACTAAATAAACAAATAAATAAAAATAAAAAGGGCTGGGGGTTTAGTGTAGCTTGGAGGTAGAATGTCCCTGGGTTAAATCCCCAGTACTCCCACACACACAAAAAAAAAGAAAAAAGAAAAAGAAAAAGAAAAAGATGACAGTGACTGTCCCTTGAGTTCGCATTGCACTGTAGACCCAAGTCCTCTCCACGGTGGTCACCTCGTTCTCACCAGGGTCCAGCAGGAGCTGGTTGCAGACCAACCTGGACTTGAGGCTTGGCTCTCCCCTGGGCCTGTGTGAGGTTTAGGCCTGTGTGAGCTTCCGTTTCTCACCTTGCTGGTGTGAAGACGCAGGCAGGAAGGGGCGCCAGTGAGTGGGAGACACTCATCCATCGCTGTGTCTCCAGGAAAACACCAGCGCTCCTATTCTAGATTCATCTGTGGAGCTGAAGACCCCGGGGTTCAGAATGTGAAGCGACTGGCCCAAGGTCACCTGAACAATGGGGCAGGGGCCGGGGTCTTCCCGGTGATCCAGTGGTTGGTGGCTCCCCCGTTCCCTGGCCATGTGACATTGTGCAAGTCACTGTTGCCACCCAGAGCCTTGGTTTCCCTCATCTACAACATAGGACTGTCCATCTCCCCTCAGAGAGCACCCTTTGTATCTCCGGCCTCGGGGACTTTCTGTAGAGTTTGGGGTAAAAGCAGAAGCTATTTGAAAACAACACTTCTTCCTGTACTTCCTGAAAAGCTGAGCTTAGTGAGAAGGGTAAGCTGGCATGCCAGGGTGGTGGGGAGGGAAGAGCGTACCCGTCATCCAAAGCAGGGAGAGCCGGGCGTGGTGGCGGTCACCTGCAATCCTAGTACTGGGAGGCTGAGACAGGAGGTTCACAGGTTTGAGGCCAATCAACCTCGGCTACTTAGTGAGACTCTCAGCAACCTAGTGAGACCCTGTATCAAAACAAAAAATAAGAAGGTCTGGGGGTGTAGCTCAGAGGTAGATCATCCCTGGGGTTCAACCTCCAGTACAAAACAAACAAACAAACAAAAAACAAGCAAACCAACAACAACAAAAAAAACCCTTAACACTGGGAATCGGGGCCGATTACGGTCACCTCCCTTAAGCTACAAGTGGTTGCAGAGCCAGGGCGGGTGTCTCCCCGGGCTCCGTGAGTCCCTCGCCAGCCCCTTTGCCTCCATCCTGGTCTTCACACCCTTGACTTACCCACATGCCACTTGTCCTAAGAAGAGCCGCGGCGGCCCCACTGTATCTCATCTCTAGCCCGCAGGTCCCAGTCTCCGCGGCGGCCATTCACTGACCCAGCGCGGGCACCCAGCCTGACATCATCACTTGTGCCCACAGCAAGCGTGAGCGACCCTCTCAGCCTGTTTTTCTCAGAAGAGGGAGTTCTCAGGAGACCAGTGGAGTAATTTGCCCGAGGCCATAGCATAAACCTGGGCAGAATCAGGATTCCAGCCAGGCCGACCCCAAGACCCCAGAGCGCTCATCTTCCTCCACCAGCCCGACCTCCGCCAGGCAGAGCCCTGGCCTCCAGGAGCTAGCAGGCCTCTTCAGCCTGCTGCCTCCCCAGCAAGCTGCATCTCTCCGCTCCTTGGGCTATAGAACGGGGGCACTGGACTCAGTAGGAGATCCACAAGGACAGTGCCGGCCCTAGTCCCGTGGGGCCCTTTTCTGGCCCACCATCTGCTACTGAGGCCTGTATTTTGTAAGGTAGGACAGCCTGGTGGCTGAAGGGTGGGCAGAGAAGTTGGGGGTGCTCTGTTTTTGTTGCAGTATTGGGGATGGAACCTGTGGGCGCTCTACCACTGAGCTACATCCCCAGCCCTATTTTTTTTTTTTGTGGTACTGGGGATTGAGCCCAGGGGCATTCTACCTCCGAGCTACACCCCCAGCCCTATTTTTTATTCTTTCTTTATTTTTATTTTTATTTTTGTTTTGCGGTACTGGGGATTGAACTCAGGGGCATTCTACCTCCAAGCTACACCCCCAGCCCTATTTTTTATTCTTTTATTTTGAAACCGAGTCTCACTAAGTTGCGGAGTGCCTCACTAGGTAGCTGAGGCTGGCCGCGAACCTGGATCCTCCAGTCTCAGCCTCCCAAATGCTGGGATTACAAGCGTGCACCACCACGCCCGGCTATTCTTTATTTTTGAAACAGGGTCTCACTAAGTTTCGGAGTGCCTCACTAGGTAGCTGAGGCTGGCCGCAAACCCAGATCCTCCGGTCTCAGCCTCCTAAATGCTGAGATTACAAGTGTGCGCCACTATGCCCGGCTCTTCCCCCCCACTTTTTTTTTAAATTACTTATTTTGAAACAGGGTCTTACTAAGTTGCAGAGGGCCTCATTAAGTAACTGAGGCTAACTTCGAACCTGTGATCTTCCTGTCTCAGCTTCCCAAGTACTGGGATTACAAGTGTGCACCACCACATCTGGCTCCCAGCCCTTTTGCGGTGTGTGTGTGTGTGTATGTGTGTAATACTGGGGATTGAAGCCAGAGGCATTCTACCTCTGAGCTGTACCCCTAGCCCGATTTTATTTCTTATTTGGAAATAACGTCTCACTAGGTTAATGAGTCTCACTACTTGCTGAGGCTGTTTCCGAACCTGTGATACTCTTATCTCAGCCTCCCAAATACTGGGATTATAGGCATGTGCCACCATGCTGAGCTCCTCCCATCCCTATTTTTTTTTTTTTTTTTTTTTTGTGGTACTGGGGATTGAACTCAGGGGCATTCTACCTTCGAGCTATACCCCTAGCCCTATTTTTTATTCTTTATTTTGAAACAGGGTCTCAATAAGTTGTGGAGGGCCTCACTAGGTAGCTGAGGCTGGCTGTGAACCCGGATCCTCCGGTCTCAGCCTCCCGAATGCTGGGATTACAAGTGTGCGCCACCACGTGCGGCTTCCATCCCTATTTTTAATGTTTTATTTTGAGACAGTCTTGCTAACTTGCCTTGGCTGGCCTTGAACTTGTGATCCTCTTGCCTCAGGCTCTGGAGTTGCTGGGATGACAGGTGTGTGCCACTGCACCCAGCCAGCACTCTCATTTGATGCTGGTGTGACTCCCTGTAAGTCATAGCCCCCCTTCTGTAAAATGGGCAGTAGTAATAGTGCTCACTTTAGACAGTCTCTACAATTAAAGTATCCACCGAAGGCCCTTAGGGCTGTGCCCGGCATACAGTAAAACTATATGTAGGTTTTTAGTCTTCATCGCTGTGACAAAATGATATCCAAGTCCTGATTATTGGTTCTGTCTAAGGAGGACCCCGCCAGCCCTGGGCATCCCTGGGACCGATGCTCCCAGGCCGCAGGTGTCCTGATGAGACCCCCTGCCCCAGAAAAGCCACCCAGCTTCTTTGTCCCAGCAGAGGGGATAAGGTAAGGACACAAGTTTCCTGGAATGAGGACCATGCCTAAAATAAGACAGGAAAAAAAAAAAAAAAAAAAAGCCACTCACGTGTGCTGGGGGCTGGTCACCTGGCGCTCGTAGCGTCTGGTCCCAGCTGTTTGTGTCCACTCCTGGTGCTGGTCCTGGGTCCCACTCAGAGGTCCTGCTGAGCTGCTGCCCTGCCAGAGCCCTGGCTTCTGCCCTTTCTCACTGCTGAGTGAGCGCAAGGAGGTCTGGCCTTCCGTCCCTGTCACCACTTCCCCTCTGGGTTGCTGGTGCCACATGTTCTTGCCCCTGCGATGGAGTTTTCTTCTCACCAGGAACTCTAGATGGAGTAGGGCCGGGCCTAAGCCCTGGGGCCGAGAGATCTGGGTTCTAATCCAGCCTAGATGTTATGATGTTGAGGTTCACTCAACCCCTCTGAAGCTGAATTTCACCTGCAAAGTGGGGCCAAGGTGCCGCCTTCCCCAGATCACCAGGAAAGCCTCCCGCTCCAGTGCCTCCTCCCCAAGAGCACAAGTGCCTGCAGGTGCCAGGCAGACAACATCAATGGGAGATGGGTACTGGTGTGGGGCCATAGGGAGTGGTGGGGACTGTGGAGAAGGCAAGACCCAGCCAAAGTGTGCAGGCACCTCTCAGCTCCAGCCAAACTTTCCTGCTTCCGAGTGCAGGCCCAATTGCCAGATGTTCCAAGTTTTTGGAAGATGTGTGGCATCTTCCAAGAGATGCTAAAAAGCCTGACTTTTATGTGATAGCTTCCAATTTTATTTTATTTTACAGTACTGGGGATTGAACCCAGGGGCATTCTACCTCTGAGCTACATCCCAGTCCTATTTTTTATTCTTTATTTTGAAACAAGGTCTCACTGAGTTGCAGAGGGCCTCACTAAGTAGCTGAGGCTGGCTGCAAACCTGCGATCCTCTTGTCTCAGCTTTCCCAAGTACTGGGATTACAAGTGTGCGCCACCATGCCCGGCTTATTTTATCCTTTTATTTTGAAACAGGGTCTCACTAAGTTGTGAAGGGCCTCACTAAGTAGCTGAGGCTGGCTGAAAACTTGTGATCCTCTGGTCTCAGCCTCTCAGGTACTGGGATTACAAACATGGGCCACCACACCCAGCTAGTGAGACCCTATTTCAAAAATACAAACAAAAAAGGGGTTTGGGATATAGTTCAGTGGTAGAATGTCCCTGGGTTCAATTCCCTATACCGAAAAAAAAAAAAAAAAAAAAAAACTGAAAGTCAGCTGGGCGTGGTGGCGCACGCTTGTAATCCCAGCATTCGGGAGGCTGAGACCGGAGGATCCGGGTTCGCAGCCAGCCTCAGCTACCTAGTGAGGCACTCCGCAACTTAGTGAGACCTGGTTTCAAAATAAAGAATAAAAAATAGGGCTGGGGGTGTGGCTCGGAGGTAGAATGCCCCTGAGTTCAATCCCCAGTACCGCAAACAAACAAACAAACAAACAAACTGAAAGTCAACTAGGTATTTCATGTTTTTTACCTGGCAATCCTACCCAGAGGAGACATTTAACAATGCCTGGAGACTACTGACATCTAGTGGGTAGAGACCAAGAATAATGCTAAATATCCTACAGACAAGACAGTCATATAGCACGGGATTATCCAGCTCAAAATGTTAATATGCCAAGGTTGAGAAACCCTGGTCTAGACTTAACCCTGGCCCCTAAAGAGCAAACGCCATGCTTGGGTATTAATTTGATAACGAGACCCTTTTGGGGGATGCATAGTGATGGCCTCAACTCTGGTGCCTCTACCAAGAGCAAGGAATCGACAGTGAGGGGGGCCAAGGAAGAACAAAGGAGACCAGGGGAGATGGGGGGGTACCCCGCAGCCTCGTAGAAGCTGCAGAATCAGAGACAACAGTGAGCCGGATGAGATCCAGCGGATGCGGCCACGATCCTGAGTCCTAGAGCCGCGGCCTGAGGAAGCCCCACTGAGGTGAAGGAGGGTGAAGAGGAACCCAGGGCGGCCTCTCCACCGTAGTCAGAAGCCAGCGGCCGCAGGAGTGGGCGAGGAACGAAAGGACGGAGGAGGCAAGGAAGCTGCTCCCAGGCTGAGGTGGGACTACGGGAGTTGGGGTTCCCGGGAATCGAGTTCTCCAGTGACGTCACTTCCTTCGTCTGGTCTCAGCTTCCCCATTCCTAGAATGAGGAAGTTGAAGAGAAGAGGTGCTTCTCACACTTTCACATGCATTGGAATCGCCCAGAGGCCAGGGAAACACATGGGGTGCTGGGGACCGCTCAGCATTCTGGGGTGAAATGGTAGAATCTGCATCCCTAAGGAGCCCCCAGGTGAGGTGGATGCTGCTGGTCCTCAGACCCACCGTGGGCGGCACTGGGCAAGATGGTTGATAAGAGCTGGGCGTGGTGGCGCACTCTTGTAATCCCAGTACTTACGAGGCTGAGACGGGAGGATGGCAGGTTCGCAGCCAGCCTCAGCTGCTCAGTGAGGCCCTCTGCAACTTAGTGAGACCCTGTTTCAAAATAAAGAATAAAAAATAGGGCTGGGGGTGTAGCTCAGAGGTAGAATGCCCCTGGGTTAAATCCCCAGTATCACAGAAAAGAAAAAAAAGATTATTGGGGTGAGTCCTCAGCTCAGGAACTCAGGATCTGCAAGGATCTTGGCTAACGTGACGGGAAAGGATTTCAGCACGCGCCAGTCCGAGACATGGACAGAGGTTTATTTGGGGAAAAGGGAAAAAAAAGGAAGAAATACACATTCAAGAGAGAATGCGGGAGCCGGGCGTAGTGGTGCACGCTTGTAATCCCAGCATTCGGGAGGCTGAGACCGGAGGATCCGGGTTCGCGGCTAGCCTCAGCTACCTAGTGAGGCACTCCGCAACTTAGTGAGACCCGGTTTCAAAATAAAGAATAAAAAATAGGGCTAGGAGTGTAGCTCGGAGGTAGAATGCCCCTGAGTTCAATCCCCAGTACCGGGAAAAAAAAAAAAAAAGAGAGAATGCGGGCCATCTCAAGATGAGGAAGGGCATTTTGGGGAGTTCAGGGCTGTCTTCTTATAGGGGACTTTCATGAGGGGTGGGCTAGAGGAGGTATGTGAGGATGATCCTAGTCCCCTAGGCGGTTTATGGTGGTCGCGTAGTCCGGTCGGCTCCAGGGTGGATGATCTCAGTCCAGTAGTCCTGAGGCGCTTCCTGGTGGTCTGGTGGTCCAGTCAACCTTAGGGTCCTTAGGTTGATTGGAGTCCTCATTAGCTGATTGACAGATAAGCTGGAAACTGTCCTAAGTCATCATTATCAATGCACAGAGCAATTATATAGATTTCCCAGGAATTTGGGAGAGTCAGTTCTGGGAAAGAGAACGAGTTTGTGGAGTAGAGGCTGAAGTGCTTCAGTTCCAGGTTTTTTTTATATTAAAGTGATATTTTTACTTTTCCTTCCCATTTGTCTCCTTTCTACCCACTTATTTCTTCTATCGTACATCAAGACGATTGATAAGAACTGGACTTGGTGGCGCACACCTGTATTCCCAGGACTTGGGAGGCTGAGACAGGAGGATCACGGTTTGAGGACAGCCTCAGCAAGGTAGTGAGAGGCTCAGGAACCTAGCGAGACTCTGTTTGAAAATAGAAATAAAAAATATAAAGGACTGGAGGTGTAGCTTGGAGATAGAATGTCTCTGGGTTCAATCCCCAGTCTTCCCTCCTTCCCCCCAAAAAGTTGATAAGGATGCTCCAGGATCTCCAAGTACCCTGGGTGGGACCGATGGGGCCCACTCAGGACATGCACTCTTTTTCCCCTTGCACTTTTTTTTTTTCTTTTGTGGTACTGGGGATTGACCCCAGGGGCATACAACCTCTGAGCTACACCCCTAGTCTTATTTTATTTTTATTTTTAAACAGAATCTCACTAGATTGATGAGCGTCTCACTACTTGCTGAGAATATCCTCGAACCTATAATCTTCCTGTCTCAGTCTCCCAAGTACTGGGATTACAAAAAAGCCCCACCACACCCAGCTTCCCTGGCACATTTGCAAATGAGGGTCCCAGAGCTGGTTTCCTCAGCTCCGGCAGCGGCAGCGAGCCTCAGCGGCCCTTGTTCTGTGAGACACTGCCATCTACTGGCCGTGTCTCTGCTGTGCTGGGCAGGAGGGACAGTCCTAGGAGACCACACTGGAAAGCAGCCCTGCCATGTCCAGGCATATGACCCTCATGTGAGTCAGTGTTTAAGACAGATGTTGGTGCCTGGATTAACATGGGAAGATAAAGCATGTCTGTAAGCCTGGGGTATATCGTATTTTTTTTTTTGAGGTGCTGGGGATTGAACTCAGGGGCATTCTACCTCCGAGCTACACCCCCAGCCCTATTTTTTTATTCTTTATTTTGAAACCGAGTCTCACTAAGTTGTGGAGTGCCTCACCAGGTAGCTGAGGCTGGCCGCGAACCCGGATCCTCCGGTCTCAGCCTCCCGAATGCTGGGATTACAAGCGTGCGCCACCACGCCCGGCACGGGTATATCGTATTTTTACAAACCGTTGCTATTGCTTTAAAAACCTGGCATACACGGATGGCAGTGTAGCGCCATGGCAGAGAACCTGATTAGCATTAGCCTCGGTTCAATCCCCAGCTACAAAACAAAACGGAGGCTTGTCATACATTTAGTTATCTTTTAAAAAAGTTAACTTATGCCAGGTGCAGTGGTGCATCTTGGTACTTGGGAGGCTGAGACAGGAGGATTGCAAGTTGGAAGACAGCCTCAGCAAATAGTGAGACCTTGTTTCAAAACAAAACAAAATAAAATAGGACTGGAGGTGTAGCTCAGGGGGAGAACAACTCTGGGTTCAATCCCCACACACAATAACACACACACACATTTAACATATTTTTTTTTTCTTTTTTTTTTTGCGGTACTGGGGATTGAACTCAGGGGCATTCTACCTTCGAGCTATACCCCCAGCCCTACTTTTTATTCTTTATTTTGAAACCAGGTCTCACTAAGTTGCGGAGTGCCTCACTAGGTAGCTGAGGCTGGCCGCGAACCCGGATCCTCTGGTCTCAGCCTCCCGAATGCTGGGATTACAAGCGTGCGCCACCATGCCCGGCTTTAACATATTTTTTATAATTACAAATTTACAAAAAGTAGGCCGGGCGTGGTGGCGCACGCTTGTAATCCTAGCATTTGGGAGGCTGAGACCAGAGGATCCGGGTTCGAGGCCAGCCTCAGCTACCTAGTGAGGCACTCCGCAACTTAGTGAGACTCGGTTTCAAAATAAAGAATAAAAAAAAAAATAGGGCTGGGGGTGTAGCTCGGAGGTAGAATGCCCCTGAGTTCAATCCCCAGTACTGAAGAAAAAAAAAAAAAAAAAAAAAAAAAAAAAAAAAAAAAAAAAAGAAAAAAAAATAGGACTGGGGGTATAGCTCGGAGGTAGAATGCCCCTGAGTTTAATCCCCAGTACTGCAAAAAAAAAAAAAAATTTACAAAAAGTAAATGTTTATCATGTACAACATAATGTCTTGAAATGTATATACATTGGGAGTGGCAAAATTGATCTAATTAACATATGTATTACCTCATGTGTTTAATATATGCTTTTTTTAAAATAGTACTAGAGATTAAACCCAGGGGTGTTCTGTGTTCTACCTCTGAGCTATACCCCTAGCCCTATTTTATATTTTAGTTTGAAACAGGGTCTCAAAGTTGCTGAGGCTGGCCTCAAACTTGTGATTGATCGTCCTGTCTCGGCCTCCCAAGTATTGGGATTACAAGTGTGAGCCACCATGCCCAGTTGATAAATTTCTTTCTTTTTTTTTCAGTACTGGGGATTGAACCCAGGGGCATTCTACTTCTGAGCCACATCCCCAGTCCTACTTTTTGTTCATTTTGAAACAGGGTCTCACTAAGTTTCGAGGGCCTCACTAAGTAGCTGAGGCTGGCTGAGAACCCAGATCTTCTAGTCTCAGCCTCCCAAGTACTGGGATTACAATCTTGCACCACCACACTGGGAGGCCGAGACAGGAGGATTGCAGGTTCATGCCAGCCTCAGCTATTTAGTGAGGCCCTCCACAATTTAGTGAGACCCTGTTTCAGAATAAAGAATAAAAAAATAGGGCTGGGGGTGGAGCTCAGAGGTAGAATGTCCCTGGGTTCAATCCCCAGTACTGCAAAAAAAAAAAAAAAAAAAGCGGTGGCACACACGCTTGTAATCCTAGTACTTGGGAGGCTGAGATCAGAGGATCAGGGTTCTTGGCCAGCCTCAGCTGCTTAGTGAGGCCCACCGCAATTTAGTGAGACCCTGTTTCAAAATAAAGAATTAAAAATTGGAGCCGGGCGTGGTGGCGCACGCTTGTAATCCCAGCATTCGGGAGGCTGAGACTGGAGGATCCGGGTTCGCCGCCAGCCTCAGCTACCTAGTGAGGCACTCCGAAACTTAGTGAGACTCGGTTTCAAAATAAAGAATAAAATATAGGGCTGGGGGTATAACTCGGAGGTAGACTGCCCCTGAGTTCAATCCCCAGTACCGCAAAAAAAAAAAAAAAAAAAAAAAAAAAAAAAAAAAAAAA
>PVLC010013514.1:0-41458 GCA_004027655.1 Graphiurus murinus | reverse complement strand
TAATTTGCAGCAGTAACACAGTGCCCATGAAGCATGAAGCACAAACATAAATGCTTGTTGAAAGAACTACTGATAGATTAAGTTCTTACTTATCCAGATTCCTACTTACAAATGGAAAAACTTACTTGCAATGCCATTTCTTTTAGGTGGTCTGGCAGAAGTACAGGTTCAGAAAGAGGTTGAAATCTTACTGTTTTAATGAAGCATACATGAATAAAGAAATGTTTCCTATCCATTGCTGTGTCTGCTCATAACTTGATACATTAAGGAAATACACTAGAAATTTTCTAGAAATAGGTGGAGAAAAGTACTAACTGGGCATGGAGGCACACGCCTGTAATTCCAGTACTTAGGAGGCTGAGACAGGAAGATCGCAGGTTCAAGGACAGCCTCAGCAAGAAGTAAGACTCTCATCAACCTAGCGAGACCCTGTTTCAAAATAAAAACTTTAAAAAATAGGGCTGGGAGTGTAGCTCAGAGGTAGAATGCCCTTGGATTCAATCCCTAGTGCTGAAAAAAAGTCAGAATGGGGGTTTAGCTCAGAGGTTGAATGTCCCTGGGTTCAATTCCCAGTACCAAAAAAATTCTAGTTATTTTATATCTATTTCTATGTATCTATAAGATGCATCATTCTGTCCTAAGAATCCATAGATTGATCAGTGTATTTAAATGAAAGGCTTTGGCTGATTGAGTATAGGTAATAGTTGTTATTATCCTACCACTAGTTTTGTAGTTGGAATAGATGCTCGGCTTGCTAACAATCGAAACCTTCACCAAAATATATTCATCTTTTAAATGCTTATAACTGGTAGTGTGTGTGTGTGGGGGGTGGAATTGAACTGGAGTTCACAAAACTAAATAAAAAGGCACCTGTGATATTTAGTGAAAATGACTACCTTTTTAAAGATAGTCATTTAGCCAGGTGTATTGACATATGCCTGTAATCCCTCTACTTGGGAGGCTGAGACAGAAGGATTACCAGTTTGGTGGCCAGTCTCAGCAACTTAGCTAGATCCTCTGAAACTTAACAAGACTCTGCCCCCAAGTAAAAAAATAAAATAGGGCTGGGGTGTAGCTCAGAGTTAAAATGCCCCTGGGTTCAATTCCCAGTACCACTCTCCCCAAGAAAAAAGGAATAAATAAGTAAAAATAAAGATAGTCATTTAAAAAGTCTCTAATTCAGAGCCTGCATTACGTAGAGTCTCCTCTACCTGTGCATAATTTTCCCCCTGTTGCCAGTTATTTGCATTAGACTTTCCCTGTTCAATTTACTGCATGGTTTCTGTCTTCTGACTGATGTAGAATTGGTACAGGGATCGTACCTGCAAGGAAGGGATCTTGGAAATGGCATGGTCTTGCCCTTTGCTTGAGAGCAAGGTCAAGATCCTTGCCCATGAGAAAGAGGATGCTGTAATCTATGGCACGAGGTGACATCATGACCACTCAAGCTGTCCCCGGTGGCTTACTGATGAAGTGCCATTGGAAGCAAGTATCCAGGTGGCCAAGCAGCTGCTGCGCTTGACTGCTGTGGTAACAGTGGTGACTACAAGGACATGGTGGAGGACATATTCTCCTGAGTCCATGGGGGGATTCACAAAGAAAATATAAGCTCAGGACCTTTAAGTCATACTCCAAGAACCAAATAGCTCCCATAACATCCTACTCTTTTCTCTCTCTAAAAAAATCTATCTTACCAGGCATGACAGTACATGCCTGTAGTCCCAGTACTTGGGAAGCTGAAACAGGATGATCACAAGTTTGAGGCCAGCCTCAGCAACTTAGCAAGACCCTGTTCCAAAAAAAAAAAAGAGAGAGAGAGAGAAAGGGCTGGGGGTGTAGCTCAGAAGCAGAATGCCCTTGGGTTCAATCCCTAGTAGAAAAAAACAAAGCCCCAAACCTATTACTAGCCGGGCATGGTGGCACATGCTTGTAATCCCAGCATTTGGGAGGCTGAAACCAGAGGATCTGGGTTCTTGGCCAGCCTCAGCTACCTAGTGAGTCCCTCTGCAAATTAGTGAGACCCTGTTTCCAAATAAAGTTTGCAGCCAGCCTCAGCTACTTAGTGAGGCCCTCCGCAACCTGAGCTTAGGGAGCATTGCTGCTGTACTGCAACTAAGACCTGGCTGGGATCTCTGCTGTGGGATCAGATCAATCCAGAGACCTCCCCCACTCATGCAGCCCCCTCTTTACTTCTATGAGGAGTTAAGTAGTCCCAGCACCGCCTTGGAACTTTTAGCCAGACCAAATCTTAATGTCAGCCACTGCATTATCTGTCCAGCATGTGCCACCACAGGTTCTGTTCCCTCAGTTGTGGCTGTGGCTGCACAGCATGACTCAGCTTTCTGTGGCCCCTCTCCCGTCCTTTTATCAATGGTTAACTGTTTCAGCAGACTGGCTTAGCTGGAGCACAAGACAATTTCATAGAGACAGTTTTGGAGTTCACATTCATAACAAAATCTTAGAGAGTTAAAGAAATTGTCCAGTGAAAGTGTATCAGGTATTAAAACATGTGGTGTTTTAAAGAAGGTAGCTCCTCTGACTTTTACATCAGAGTTAGCTCCCTTCAACATGTGTCTTGTTATTCAAAATGTGGGAGACCAATTCCATCAGGTAAGTTTTTCCAGATAAGTGATTTAAGTTCCCTCTGACCCAGGAATGGGATGTGTTAGCTTAAAGGGTGGGCCCTGTCTTCTGTGCTTTTAGGCACTTGTCTTCTAAGGGAAAATTGACTTGGCCAGAAAATGAGAGAGAGAAAAACAAAGACAGAGATAAAGAGGCTCCTGCCTTTCACCACTAGATGGGGCTAAAGGCCTAAGGATTTCCTGAATCCTATAGCTAACGGTTGGTTTTAAAGGCAACATTTTAATGCTTCTTACATATTTTATACAATAGAAAGGGAGAGGAGCAAGAGAAGGAAAAAGAATAGGGATCATTGAGCTCTTACATGGATGGAGTTTATGCTTTTTTGGTCCATGAAAATGACGGACAGGAATTTTACACACACACACACACACACACACACACACACACACACACACTTAAATAAAACATTTAGAAACAAGGAGAAAAAAACCCGAAAACATTTTGGTAGACTTACCAAGGTTGATGGTCCTGAAAGGCCCACGTTCAGGCATCAAAGATATTACAGTTTGGTTGGTCATATCACCTGCGATTATAAGAATTAATCACTGGGAGACTCAGTTGGAATTTAATGTGAGGCAGGATTTATTGCAAAAATTAAAGTAACAAGAGAGGGAGGAGAGAGAGAGAGAGAGAGAGAGAGAGAGAGAGAGAGAGAGAGAGAGAGGAGAGAGGATGCAGGGCTCAGAACTGAGAGAGAGTCTCCTTAAAAAATGAAGAGCTTATATAGGTCCTCTACCTCTTTCTCAGCCCAGTTTTTATCTTTGCTTATACCAGCATAAAATATAGGAGCCCATCTTAGCCTGCTTTGTCAGCATCCACGTGAAAGGATAATGTTTCTTCTCAAGTCTGGTTATCAAGCCTGTGACCTTCTAAGTTTTCACATTTTAATTTTGTTACCAAATTGATCGATAGGGTATCACCCATGACTACATAAGAGGTTGCATAATGTTTAATTCTTTTATCATTGTGGGTCTGTAACTTTTGGTTTTAGATTTATCTTATCTTATGCTGACAGGTAGCTTCTGCCTGCCTGTGAAGCAGAACAGTTTGTGAAGCAAACTTTCTGTTTTAACTCTTTAAATGCTTGCTCTGCTTTAGGACAGGGCCTGGAATGAAATTATTTACCTATTCCCAGATTACCTGCTCCACTGAAGTTTCTCCTCCATTATCTGAAGTCCTCTAGTATCCTGATTACTTCCTAGCTTTTGCATATGTGAGAAGACATATATGACCCTTTACTTTCTGTGATTGGCTAATTTTACTAAACATAATGTTCTCCAGGTCCGTCGATTTTTCTGCAAATGACATTATTTTGTTCTTTATTCCTGAGTAGAATTCCATTGTGTGTATATTCCACAATTTTGTAATTCATTCATGTGTTAATAGATACATAGGTTGGTTTCATAATTTGGTTATTGTGAATTGTGCTGCTATGAACCTGGATATGCATATATTACTGTAATTCTCTGATATAAGTCTCTTTGGACAGATACACAGTAGTGGTATAGCTGAATCAGGTACATCTTTAAAGACCCTACTTATTTATTTATTTTTCAGCATGGATTTTTTATACATTTCTTGAGTACAACAGGGTTACGTATACATTTACGACATATCAATCATTGTAAAGACCCTATCTCTAAAGACAATCACATTGAGGTTTAGGGCTTCAATATATGAATCTTTGAGGAACACAGTTTAGTTCAGCCTCACTTGGATGAGGTAATCCAAAAAACTAGGGAAGTAGGAGTGTTGGGGTGGGCTTCTCACATGTGTCCTGTACCCATAACTCTCACTTGTTTAGGGTCCAGAAGACACTTCCTTCAGTAAGGTCTCAAGGAATACTTCAGTGAGAGGATCACCTGCGTTCTTAGAAAGTTCTGTGGCTGCTTTTTTTTTTTTTGCAGGCCAGATATGATCATGGAATATGTTGCAATGTTGATGGGCTCCCCAATTTCAGTGGAGCTACTTAGGTTCCAGAGTAGCAGAGGTGACGTGTCACTGATTAACTGCCAAAGACAAGGACAACAGTGCTGCTCTGGACCTCAGGATCTGAGTGGTCATGGTCTTCCTAGGAATAAGACAGATGGGCAGCCTACTGCTCTATTGCTTGGTCCACATAATAGAAAAAACCACTGGTTCTTGCAAAAGTGCTAAGGGTCTTACTAGTTGCTGAAGCTGGCCTCAAACCTGCAATCCTCCTGTGCATCACCATGCCTGACTTTATTTTTTGAAACAGGGTTTCACTAAGTTACCATGATCTTGCCTCACACTATGATCCTCTTGTCTCAGCCTCCCAACTCCTGGGATTATAGGTATGCACCACTGCATCCAGTGTCATTTATTTTCATAAGATATACCCACTAATTTCTTTCTGTATTTACCTGAGAATACTTATTTTACCTTCATTTTTTTTTTTTTTCGGTACTGGGGATTGAACCCAGGAGCATTCTACCTCCGAGCTATACCCCCAGCCCTATTTTTTATTCTTTATTTTGAAACCGAGTCTCACTAAATTGCAGAGTGCCTCACTAGGTAGCTGAGGCTGGCCGCGAACCTGAATCCTCCGGTCTCAGCCTCCCGAATGCTGGGATTAGCGTGCGCCACCACGCCCGGCTTTACCTTCATTTTTGAAGGATAGTTTTTCCTCAATATACACTTCCTATTTGGCAGTTATTTTTTCTTCCAGTATTTTTCCCCCACTGTACTGGGGATTGAACCCAGAAGCTTTCTACCTCCAAACTACACCCCCAGCCCTTTTTATTATTTGTTTTGAAACAGGTTCTTACTAGGTTGCTAGGAGCCTTGTTAAGTTGCTGAGGCTGTTTTGAACCTTCAATCCTCTTGTCTCAGCCTCCCAAGTACTGGGATTATAGGTGTGTGCCACCTTTCCAGCTTTTCCAGCCTTTTTAGTGTGTCACCATACTTCCTTCTGGTCCATTTGTGTGTGTGTGTGTGTGTGTGTGTGTGTGTGTGTGTGTGTGTGTGATGTATGTAAGTAAGTAGTCTTTCCTTTTGTGCTTTCAAATTTTTGCTTTGTCTTTAACGTTCAACAATTTGACTATAATGTGTCTAACTCAATGTAGACCTTTTGTATTTCTCTTTCTTTGGGGTGATTGAGTTTATTAGGTCTGTAGTTTAATATTTTTCTTCCATTGTGGGAAGTTTCCAGCCATTAGTTCTTCATATTCTCTTTCTGCCTGTTTCTCTCCTACTACATGCATATTGGCATGCTGCATGTTTTTCCTCAGGTCTTTGATGATCGCTGATTATCTTCAGTCTTTTTCTCTTTGTTTTTCAGATTGAATAATTTCTATTGAACTATATTCAGGGTTATTGATTTTTCTATCATGTCTGATCTACTATTGAATCCCTCTAGAGGTGTTTTTCATTACACTTTACTTCCCCCCCTCCCATGGTACTGGGGAATGAATCCAGGGGCATTCTACCTCTGACCTATACCCCAAGCTTTATAATTTTAATTTTGAAACAGAGTCTCACTAACTTGCTGAGCCTGGCCTCAAGTCTGTGATCTTCCTGTCTCATCCTTCCAAGTACTGGGATTATAGGAATGTACCACTATGCCTGGCTGTCATTCTATTTTTTAACTCAAGGTTTTAATTTCATTATTTTAAAAATAATTTGACTCTGAAACTCCATATTCATTAAAACTTGTCATCGTACTTTAATATTTTTAAATACTTTTATTGGTGCTTTGTAATCATGCAGTCTGGTGTGACTAAATGTAGTGCAAACATTCCTGCACATGGCACATGGTGTAATCCTTTACAGATCCCCCCACCCCCTGCGCCTCCCTGTAATGTTAGTGAGATCGGTAGTAATACCTTCATCTACAGACACGGCATTGTTTGAACTGTCTCCTTCACCAGCTCCTCTTTTCTCTTATCACCGCCCTCCGCTCTTCCCCTTCTACTATTCTACTGGTCTCTCGCTTCACTCACCTGAAATCCTTTTTGTTTCCTATTTAATCTTTTAAACACAGTTTCCTTTAGTTCTTTGACAAGTTTTTTTAAAAGCTGCTTTGAGATCTTTATTTGCTAAATCTAACACTTGAAGAAACTCAGATACAACTTCTGTTGACGCTTTTCCCCCTTACTATGGGCCACACTCTTTTTTCTTTTTTCATGGCTCATAGTTGTGTGTGTGTGTGTGTGTGTGTGTGTGTGTGTGTGTGTGTTAACACTGGGCAGTTTAGATAAATACATATTGTCACAATAATGAATTCTGACTTTTTAACCTGAGTTGTGTGTGTGTGTGTGTGTGTGTGTGTGTGTGTAAATTGGATTAAATCTTTAATGTTGTTTTCTTCTTCAATGTGTGGTCATTAATGTCAGGGCTTTTAGGCTCCCCTCTAGTTTTTATATTTAAACCAGGAAGCCAGGCATGGTGGAACACGCTTGTAATCCCAGTACTTGGGAGGCTAAGACAGGAGGATCACAGGTCCGAGGCCAGCCTCAGTTACTTCGTGAGGCCCTCTGCACCTTAGTGAGACCTTGTTACAAAGTCAAGAATAAAATATAGGCCTTGGTTGGGGGTGTAGCTCAGAGGTAGAATGCCCCCCGGGTTCAATCCCTAGTACTGCAAAAAAGAAAAAAAAAATCCTGGAGTTACCTTGTGTGTGCATATATTAAACTAAAAATTGGCCAGAAAATTTCCTGGAGGGCCCCAGGTGAGTACAGGTTCCCCTCCCTGCTGATAGACCTGTGTGGGGAACAGGTAGAGCTCTTTTGTCTCTCCACATGCAGTGTCCATCAGCGAAGAGTGTGTGAGTGGCCTGGGCCCACTCTGGTTTATGTAGAACATATGCATAATCTTGAGTCACTTAAGGACATCTGGGGAATTTATCAAGCCCCTTTAGTTGAATTACCTCCTGGCATACCCTGCTAAATCCTTGGACAGTTTTCTCATCTATTGGTTACTATGAACAGACCATAATCTCAGACCTGGGGAACCAGGTCCTCCCTGTTTTCTAACCACTGAAATCATCTTCTTAACAGTGTTCCAAATCAAATGAGCCCTGTTTATCATCAGCCACACACCTACTGGTTTTCACAGTTTGATTTGACATGGTGGGGCTGCCACCCCAACATAACAGCTCCTGCCAGAATTTCATAGTTCTTATCTGAATTTCAGTAATTCTCAGGAACTTATCAGTTGGCTGTCCACTGTCAGAGTGTGGAAGTGGTTGATTTTTGACAGCTTCATCTGATTTTATTATTACTTTCTGGGGCGAGGGTTTAACAACTGCCTTACTCCATCATGCTGTAGGTTAACTTCTGGTAGATTCTTCTTCTTCTTCTTCTTCTTCTTCTTCTTCTTCTTCTTCTTCTTCTTCTTCTTCTTCTTCTCCTTCTTCTTCTTCTCCTTCTTCTCCTTCTTCTTTACCTTCTTCTTCTTCTTCTTCTTCTTCTTCTTCTTCTTCTTCTTTATTTCTCTTTTCTACAAGAAACACTTTTTACTCTTAACAGAATGAAGTAATAATAAGGTAGTCATTTTAAATTTGTTTTGTAAAATCAAATTAAATCTTATATCCTAAGGCCTACTTATACCTTAAATTTTTGCATCCCAAGACAAATGTGACTTCTCCCTTGTGCAGATGGGACTGTGTGCAGAATGCAGAAACATGGTTCCTATGAACACACCCATCTGTGTGGTGTGTGAGGCCCCTCTTGCTCTTCAGCTGCGGCCACAGGCAAGCCTCCACTTGAAGGTATGAAATGTGTTCTGAAGCAATCCAAAAGAAATGCATAGAAAGTACAATTGTATCTTTCTTCATCTGCTAGAATGGGAAAAAACAACTGATAAGCTAACATTTGTTGAAAAAAAGAAAGCCATTCACCTTTTTAGAAAGGCATGCAGCCTATGCGTTAACTTGTCAATAGGATCTATAATGTTAAAAGGAGTGTGTAGGAATGTATTCCCTGGATGCGGATTTGGAGTCACTTCTCAGTGACTTTAACCAGATCTTGTCTGAAGCAGTGCTTTCAGGCAGGTGTAGCCTAAACTTCACAGAAACCCCCCAGGAATTACAGTTTATGCTATGGTGACTTTAAGTAACTTTGAAGACTTTTGGACCCAGGGAATGTTGGGAACCTTTGGGCACAAGACTGTGATCCTCTGCCACTTTGTCTAGCAGTTAACTCATCCTCTGCACTTTAGTTGTCTAGATTGGGAACTGTGGTTTCCTGAGTTCATGGAGATTCCCAGGAAGACTTTTGAGTCTTCGGAGTTTATCAGACTTCAAAATTCTGAGACTTCACAGCACTCTCTAGTAATAGTGGAAGGAAAATCCCAGAACTTGTGCTTTGTTTCTCGACCGTCCTCACTTTCAGTCAGCATTTCCACTGCTGTGACATGAACACCTGACATGCCGAACTTAGGGGAAGAAGTTTATTTGCTCACAGTTCTGGGGATTTCAGACTATATGACTGACTTTCAAGCAGGAGCCCGGGCTACAGGTCCCTGAAGCATCATGGTGGTGAGCAGAAAGAGAGGATGAAAGTTTATGTTAGTTCATGGAAGCAGAGGAGAGAGGAACAGGAAGCTGCAGGAGCCAGCTTGGGAAAACACTATCACCAGCTGAGCCTCCAGGGACCTTTTCCCAGCAATCAAGTCCCGCCTTCAGCACAGCTGCCTTGTTTACCACACGAGGTCTGGAGGATACTTTAAATCCAAACCATAGCATCCTCTTTACCTGTATCAGCTTCAGAACACACAATATCAGTTTTGGAACACCTAGAGACCACAGTCCTGGAGTAGAAAGGTACCATTTGAGCATCATTGGTCATTGAAAATTGAAAAGATAGCATCCTGAGAGTACCAAATGGCCCCATGACAGTAAGTGCTAGCAAAGCTCTGATAGCTGAAATCTAGTTAGCATATTATATTCTCTCTCTTTTTCTTTTTTTTTTTTTTTTTGCGGTACTGGGGATTGAACTCAGGGGCATTCTACCTCTGAGCTACACCCCCAGCCCTATTTTTTATTCTTTATTTTGAAACCAGGTCTCACTAAGTTGCGGAGTGCCTCACTAGGTAGCTGAGACTGGCCGCGAACCCGGATCCTCCGGTCTCAGCCTCCCAAATGCTGGGATTACAAGCGTGCGCCACCACGCCCGGCTTCTCTCTCTTTTTCTGTGTTGCGCCTTAACCCCAGAGTTCTGACTCAGAAGGGTGCACTTACCATTCCTTTTGTAAGACAATCTTTCTACTTCTTGAATTTCTAAGTGAGAAACTACAGAGAGAACCTAAATTCATATATATCATAAAGCTTCATATTTCACATAAATCCTAGTCCAACAACAATATTATTGTTAACACACAGATAAGCTTTTGCTGGTCTTGAGTCTTTCTATTTGCTCTTTGTGCTATGAAATGAAGAGCCTTTTTTTATTTTCTCCATTCTGTGTGTGCTTGTGTATGTGTGTGTTGGGTGGGGGGAGGGAACTTTACACATAATCAGTGCAAAATTTTCAAATAGCCTTCCCAAGACCAGATGAATTCCATCTTTAGGTTGGTTGTTTGGAGGTTTGTTTCTTTAAAAACCATGTTCATTTGTCTGATGTTATTTATGTTGTAATAGTTTCTAACCCAATTCAGTATGCAGGACCTGGGTGTTATAATAGGTTACAGAGCTGGATGACTGCCTCGAAAGGCTGCTTGATGATTTTTCTGCACTATTGCTGACTCAGTTGTGTCTTATTCTCTATTATCAAGGAGAAAATAATCTGCCGTTCCTGTGGCACAGGAAACCTTGCTTACCTGAGATATTGTGTCGCCTGTGAGGGGGACCTGCCTTCATCACAAGAGGTAGGTTAACTACCTGTGCTATTCCTATATTTAGTAGCTACTAAACGCTCAATTTTTTTTTTTTCAGTACTGAGGATTGAACCCAGGGGCATTCTACCTCTGAGTCACACCCTCAGCCCTATTTTTTATTCTTTATTTTTTTTAAACAGGGTCTCACTGAGTTGAGGAGGGCCTCACTAAGTAGTTGAGGCTGACCACGGACCTGTAATCCTCCTGTTTCAGCCTCCCAAGTACTGGGATTACAAGTATGCACCACCATGCCCGGCTAAATGTTCAATGTTAATGTTAATAGAGCAGTGTAATCTGTAATGGGGGAAATTAAGGTGTCCCTGCAGACAAAGCAAAACAAAAACCTCTCATGGTAAAATGAAAGCAACATTTCTTCAAGTGCAAACTATATATTCATTAAAACAAACTTGTTTTCAAAGTCCTAATTCCAAGGGAATTCAGTAAAATCTACAATTTTTAAAGAAATTTGCATGGGAGGCTGGTATTGACCTGTGGGGAAGTTGGCCTGTTATGGTTCAGGTGGTAGTGTCATCCACCCAGTCATGGGTTCTTCCCCTTGACAGCTATAGGAATTAATCACCAGGAGACTCAGTTGGAATTTAATGCAAGACAAGATTTATTGAAACAGTGAAAGTAACAGGGAGGAGGGGAAGCAGGGGTGAAGGAAGAGAGAGAGAGAGAGAGAGAGAGAGAGAGAGAGAGAGAGAGAGAGAGAATATGATGATGATAATGATGAATGAATTTTTTCCTTGAAAAATGCAGAACTTATGTGGGTTACCTTACCTCTTTTTTTTTTTTTTTTTTTTTTTTTTTTTTTTTTTTGCGGAAGTGGGGGTTGAACTCAGGGGCATTCTACCTCCAAGCTATATCCCCAGCCCTATTTTTTATTCTTTATTTTGAAACCGGGTCTCACTAAGTTGCGGGGTGCCTCACTAGGTAGCTGAGGCTGGCCGCGAACCTGGAACCTCCGGTCTCAGCCTCCCGAATGCTGGGATTACAAGCGTGCGCCACCACGCCCGGCTACCTTACCTCTTTTCCAGCCCAGTTATCTTTGCTTATACTAGCATTAAAATATAGGTGCTCATTTTAGCGTGCTTTGTCAGCATCTACTTGAAAGGATAATGTTTCTTCTTAAGTCTGATTCTCAAGCCTGAGGCCTTCTAAATTTTAACATTTTTATTCTTACCAAATTCATCAATAGGCTACTTCTGTTCTTTCTTCTGATATCACCTGACTCTGTGAGACGATGCATTGTGTTTCTTTAATTCTTTTAAACTCTATGTAGGTCTGTAACTTTTGGTTTTATATTTATCTTATCTTATGCTGACAGACAATTTCTGTCTGTCTATGAAGCAAACTTTCTGTTTTAACCTTCAAGTGCTTGTCTGCTTCAGGAAAGGACATGGAATGAGATTATTTACCCATTCTCAGATTATCCCCTCCTGTTCTATTAACTTGCTTATACTCATAAGGCATTGTTCAAAAGGAACAGGGGCACTGAAACCAATCTTTGACTACTTCTATGCCGAAAGGGGGTATAGGGTTGTAGCCTTGAGAATGCATGCAAGCATCTTGTGTGGGGGGGATGTCAGATCTGCAGATGTTCCAAGTCACCACAACCATTCAGGGAGCTCTGATGGATGCTTATCTGTGGTTCTATCTGGAGCATTGTCTGGAACTTGATAGCTTCAACCCTGCTGGAGACAAAAACTTGATCATAATTTAGTAACCATGGGCCAAATATTAGTATGAATAGAATGGCCACTATAGGTCTCAAAAGGGGTAGACTTAATAGAACCTTACTGTAAATCTTTTAACTAATTTTTAAATATAGCCATCCTTATCATATAGGCAATTCTCCTTTCATAAGCTTCATCCTTTACAAACATTCTGTGACACATTCAAACCTTCTGTGACTTGCTTTTAACCTTTTGATGTTATCCTAGTCTTTTTTTTTTCCCCCCATTAGGGACAATCTTAGGATAAGCCTCGCCTTATCATACAAAATCCTTTTTTATTCCTAAAATATTTTCTTTTCTTTTATCCTTCCTTACCAAAAACTTGTCATACTCATGTACCTTTTTACATCTGTCTCTCTTCCAACATACTGGTTATTTTCTATCCTAATTTCTTTCTTGATTTTATACTTTGAAATAATTTTATAAACTCTTTAACAAAGTGAGAAACAAATTAAAATAATCTGTCCAAGTTTTAGAGTGGCCTGGACTTTAAGGAGTTATAGATTTTTTTTTCTTCCTCTAGATGTTTACATTTTAGTTAGGACTGGCTGAAATAACAAGCACCTTGAACAATAACCTTGAACAGTACCTTTTCTTAGTTCTTTATTGATGGCTGCCAAAGAAGCCAAGGCAGAATCATTAACAGTTTTACTGATTAGACAAGCCAGTTGACTTATTTGGATATAAGCATCTATTATTAACCAGGAATAGCCAACAAAGTGGTTGTCAGTCCTGCAACAAGACCTGGAGACCAAAAATGTAAATTGCTCTTATAGTCAGGGGGTAGGGAATGCATGGTTCATGAATGGGCTAATGACAATGGAGAGGGTAGAATCATTCCACGTTTGCCCATATAATAGCAGCCTTGAAATCCCCTAAGAATGGTGGAATAAGAGAAACAAAAGACTGACTAAGGGTAAATTTACTTGTTTGAGCCGGGTGTGGTGGCTCACGCCTGTAATCCCAGCATTTGGGAGGCTGAGACCAGAGGATCCGGGTTCATGGCCAGCCTCAGCTACCTAGTGAGGCACTCCGCAACTTAGTGAGACCCTGTTTCAAAATAAAGGATAAAAAATAGGGCTGGGGTTATAGCTCGGAGGTAGAATGCCCCTGAGTTCAATCCTGGTACTGCAAAAAAAAAAAAAAAAAAAAAAAAAAAAAAAAAAAAAAGATTTACTTCTGTTGTTTGCACTGGGCTCTCTAGTTGAGGTTATCTAGTTAAGGTTACATGGCACTGGTCTGGAACAATCACTGAGATTGGAATGGGGTCTCCTGAAACCTGTGTCTTATGAGCATCATGTGTATAGCTATTAAAGCCCCAAAAGGATGTTAGATTAGTATTTGTCTGTTTTTTAATTCCTTGTTTTGTTAGACCAAAACCAAGTAAATGTGAGGTTAGGACCTGGGTAGCTGACTTAGGCCTGACCATACAGAAGGAAGATGTGTTAATACATATTGTGCCATGTGAGTCCAAAGGTTAGTTCTGTGACGAGCAGGAATAGGCTTTGGAGTGATTTGAACAAAGATCTTTGTTGACTCTCTATACATTACATCATTTGGACTTTTCTTTTGCATTTTAATACATTTATAAGTACCAGTATCTACTAAAGTGGCATGAGGCAGAATAATGGAAAAAATAAATATTATAATAATAACAATAGTAATGTTATTATATTATTTATTATTATTTGCGGTACTGGGGATTGAACCCAGGAGCATTCTGTCTCTGAGCTACACTCCCACCCCCATTTTATTCTTTATTTTTGAAACAGGATCTCACTAAGTTGCAGGAGACCTCACTAAGTAGCTGAGGCTGACTGCAAATCTGCGATCCTCCTGTCTCAGCCTCCCAAGTATTGGGATTACAAGTGTGCACCAGCACACCTGTCTCAGGAAAAATAAGTATTAGAATGCTTTGATAGATCTGTCAGGATTTTAAATCTAGTCTGATAAGTCTTATAAAAATATTGTTGCAGCATCTCTTATCCATAAGGTAGGTCCAACAGGGAGGCTTCAGTTGGTCTAACAGCATACTGTTAGGGAATCACCTAGAGCCATGACGTGGCCACTAGAGCTGGAGGCTGTTAGGTAGCATCCTTTAGTCACTAAATATGTGATGAGAAAAGGCCTAATGTGGATTGATCTATTACTTACTTATTTTTCTGCTAAGGGGAGCATGGACAGAGGGTTAATTCCGAAGGATAAGAAAAACAAGACAGAAAAGCAAAATTGGGTTGGGGTATAGTATTGGAAGGTCTGTTAAATTTAGCATTGTGTTCCACTGGGGACCTGCATCAGTAAAGCATAAAGAACTGTGACCACCAGATGGAGAGGAACTACTGCTTTATTAATAGGTCTGAGGTCACATACCAGATTCCACTTATCTTTTTCTTTTCTTTTTTTTTTTTTACACTCAAGATAGGGGTGCTATAGGAGCTGATATATTTTATCAATAAGCTTAAGCTTAACAAGTAGTTTATAATGGATAATAGTCCTTCTTTTGCCTCAGGTCTGAGGGGATATTGCTTTTTCAGGGGAAAGATGGGTCTTTTAGCTTAGAGAGCACAGGTTAGCAGAGAAGGCACATCCTACAGCTTTGCCATCTGTCCATACTGTTGGGTTCATGTCTGTTTTTGTCAAAGGGAAGCCCCCGTATGGTTCTGAGGGGAGAACTAGTCCTACTCTGGTTTTTGACATTATATCTCACCCCAACAGTGGTGCTGGGGTATTTGGTATTACTTAGAAGGAATGGGTTAAGTGGAGGTCACCCCAGGAGCAGGACTCCAGGAGGTCCTGCTTAAAAGGAAGTTTGAGAGGCAGGCCTGATATGCCTCAAACTGTCACTTTATGAGAGGATCATGGGCCAGGGGCAAAAGGCAACGTGGAGAACCTAGTGCCTGTATCCACAAGGAACCGGACAGTCTGTGGTCCCATCTTTAAGGTCACCCAAGCTTCTTCAGTCTTAACCCAGGTGCTGGGATTCTGGAGATATGGCTCTGGGGCCCATCACTGGGGCTTGAGGATAAGAACCCCAGGTTTCTTCAGATATGGGGGTGCTCGAGCGTCCAGTGGTCTCCTTTACATTATGAGGACTCTTGCATCTGAAATGTCTCGGTTTTCCACACCTCAAATAGACCTGCGGCTGGGCCCCCATGGGGTTAGCGTTTATATGCGTGGCAGCCAGGATTTTCACATGGTGTTTCCCCTTTTCCAAGTGTCTGTTCTAATACATTGGCAGCCTGCATTAGTTGATCCAGAGTGGATTTTTCCAGGCCTGACATCAGTTTTTGGAGTCTCCTCCTTACATTTGACGCAGACTGAGTCAGAAATTTATCTGTAAGGTTGGCCTCCCCTTCTGTTGATTCTGGGGTCAGATTAGTGAATTTAACCATGGTTTCCTTAAGTCTTTCCAGGAAGGTCATTCAGGGTTCATTTGGGCCTTGATGTATGCTTGTTAACTGTCTGTTATTGAGGGGTTTAACTTTAGCCATTTTAGTCCTTTTAATATATAGTATAAATAATAATTGTTGCCTGCCTCCTGGGCTCCCTGATAAACTTGCTTCCTTTCCAAGGATGTTAGGGTTTGTTCTAGGAACAGATATATGTCCTTCCAAATGAGGTCATATAAGGAGGTCAGTAGCTCAAAGACCTATACATACTGATCAGGGTTAGTCATGTAACTGAGCTCAGCCAGTAAAAACAACTTATGGATAATTTAGGGTCTAAATTTTCTTTTTCCTACTGCTACAAAAAAAAAAAAACCCCATGGATGTCAGGAGAGGTTCCTTAGATGCTGTGGCTCTGGCATTGTCATCATCTTTGTCTGTTTGAGCCAACTGGTCTCTGAGCTCTACCTCAACTGTTGCCACCAAAACTGTCTCACTTCTGCAATTGTTTGAATAAATCTGGATGACTTTGGAGGTAAAAAGAAGAACTAAATATCTTACTGGAATCCCATCAAAGAGAGAGTATGTGCTTACCGGTTTGGGCTGGGGAGGTTGCCCCCTTCCTAGCCCTTCCCAGCATGTACCCTGTGAGAGTAAATCTCAGCCAGGGGTGAGTCTGGCTAAGCACCTTCTTGAGGGATCCATGAAAGCGGCCTCATACTCCACCAGGAAGGTCTCTACGAGCTTGAGGTTTTGCCCCTGCCTCTGTTTATCCTTTTCTGCCTGTTTCCATGCCCCCTTATGTCTCAAATACTGCTGATGTTTTCTATTGATAATGCACTGACTGTAATTTCTAAAACAGCCACAGATAAATGGTGACTACTAGGGCCCCACTGTTGCAATCTCTTGGCCTTTGCTTTTTTAGAATTACTCCTATTTCCGTTTCGTGGCAAGTTTTAAGTATTTTCCATTGGAAGCTTTGGGGTATCTATATCTTGTTGTCAGAGGAAACCCACCATTCTCTACTACACCCCTGTTTTTGAGCTCTAGCACTTTCATCTGGGGAATACAGAGGCCTTACATCAGGTAACCATGACCCTTCCCACAGGATGGGGCAGAGCGCTGGGCGTAGGTGGATGGCAGCCTCCTGAACTGCTTTATAGCCAGGTTATTGCCCTGAGTGACAAGGCCTGTCCCCTTTTGATACTCTTTACAGTGTAAGATTGCCACTTGCTTGGATCTTAAGACAGCTGTTAATAAATCCATGATCTGAGACACGTCTAATGGGGGATCTGGATGAAGTCAGGAGTCCCCTCTCTTCCTATATGGCTGTGTGGGTGTGAATAACTAGGAGGGTATATTTTGAATCTGTGTAAATATTTACCTTTTTTCTCTCAGCTAAATTGAGGGCTTTAGTCAGTGCTATTAGTTCAGCCAGTTGGGCATTGGTGGAGAATGGCAGTGTTTCTCCCTCTCTCACTTCAAAGGCTGTAGTGAGTACATAGCCTGCATATTGTACCCCTTCCTTTACAAAAGAACTGCTCTTAGGAGAGGCTAGTCTAACAGGTCCCATTGACCCAGAGATGTGTCAACATCTCCTCACATTAATGGACAGGACCTTTAGTGTGTCCCCAGGTAGAAAGGTGGATGGATTAAGAGTCGTACACTTCTTTAAGGATATATCTGAACTTTCCATAAAGATATCCTGATATTTAAGAATGGGCTGCACTCTTTTTGGCTCCAGAGAGTGAGAGTCCCTTCTTAGTATGATTCCCAAGCAAGTAACCTGAGTCTCACAAAGGCTATAAGGTGTTTTTTTTTTTTTGAACCATAAAGTTAAGGAAAGGTTTTGTCACCTTTTCATAGTCCCACTGTGAGGGGCTAGACAGCAGGATATCATCTACATATTGAAGAAATGTGGCTGGGGGAAATTGAAGTCCTTCAGGTCCTTAGCAAGGCCTCCTCAAATATATGTGAGCTATCCCAGAACCCCTGGGGCAGCACTGTCCAGGTTAACTTGTGTCTACCTCCCCTGGGGTCCTCAAAGGCAAAAAGAAGCTGGCTATCTGGATGGAGGGGAATGCAGAAAATAACATCTTTTAAATCCAACACAGAGTAGTATTGGGTTCCACTGAGAATTTTAGTTAACAGTATAAGGGATAGGAACCACCTGGTGGAGTGGGACCACCCCTCATTAATTATCCTGAAATCCTGCACTAAATGCCATTTATCATTTCTCTTTCTCATATCCAGAATAGGGGTATTGTAAGGGCTGACACATTCTATTAATGAGCCTAGGGCTTAATAGGCAATTTACAATGGACCACAGTCCCTTCTTCACCTCTGGTGTGTGGGGGCATTGTATTTGTTGAGGAAAGGTGAATGGATCTTTTAGCTTAATGAGGACAGGCTTGGCAGAAAGGGTCTGTCCCACAAGCCCTTTCCAACTGGCCATACTATTGAGTTAAAATCTATCTCTATTATAGGGAAGTGCCCAGGTGGCTCTGAGGGGAGAATTAGTCCCACTTTGCTTTTTGACATTATATCTCTCCCCAGTGGGACTGGGGTTTCTGGTATAACTAAGAAGGAATGGGAGAAGTGAAGGTCACCCCAGGACCAGACTAGTTCTTGAGTAAAAAGTGTTCTAAGGGCAGGCCCAATATGCACTGAACCATTATTTTATGAGGGGATCTTGGACCAGGGGAAAAAGGCAAAGTGGGGAACCTGGCAGCCATGTCCACTAGGATCTGGACAGTCTGTGACCCCACTGTTATGGTTGCCCAAGGCTCCTTGGTCATAAGCCAGGTGGTGGAAGCTTAGAGAGGTGGCCCTGGGGCCTGTCATTGGGGGCTTGGCTTCAGGCACCCCAGTACTCAGATTTCCAGTGGTCCCATTTGTATTGTGGGCAGGGCTTTGGAGGACATTTGTGGTATCCTTGTTTTGGGAAATTATGTTTGAAATAACTTGGCTTCCCATACCTGAAGCAGACCTGAGACTGGGTTCTGTGGGATTGGCATTTACCTGCCTGGCAGCCAGGATCTCCCCACAGCATTTTTTCTTTTGTTTTTCCCTTTACAAGTCTCTATTATAATAGACAGAGTTAGTGGCCTGCACTAATTGTTCCAAAGTGGATTTCCCCAGATCTGTTGGCAGTTTTTGGAGTTTCCTCCTTACATCTGGGGCAGATAGGTTAAAATTTTGTCTCCAAGGACAGCCTCCCCGTCTACTGACTCCATAATCAGATTAGTGAATTTTATCATGGCCTCTCCTTTAGTCTTTTTTGCAAAGGTCATTGGGGCTTCATTTGGACCTTGGTGTATGGCTGCTGATTGTTCATAATTGAGGGGTTTGACTTTAGCCCATCTTGGTCCCTCCTGTATACAGTACAACAATGAGTTCTCTCCCATTCATGTCTTGGGTGTTCTGGGTCCCACTTAGAATCAGTTAATGGTACGACTTCTATTCCTGTTGGAACGTGCTGTTCCTCATTTGTGGCAGCAGCATAGTAGCTATCACCCACTTCTCCAGCCTCTTTATACACTTGATCTTTTCCTGATGAAGTCAGGGTCTTATCTAGAAGCAATTTAACATCTCTCCAAATGAGGTCATACAAAGAGTTATGTAGCAGGCCAGCTGCTACCTCAGTTTCCCTATCCTGCAGTCCGCACTGGAAGCTTAAACACAAAAGACAGACAGACGCACAAACAGACACAGACACAGACACAGACACAACCTCGCGAGGGGAACAAATGTTCAACTTTATTAAGTGGCTCTTTGCCTATATAGGCTGAAGCCAGACCTTGAGTACATACACAATATTCATTATCTCACAGGCCCTAAAATCCAGGTGGGCCACATCAATCAAGCTTAGAAGAAACATTTGTTACTTACACCTTATCTTAGACCCCTTGACAGGGGAAGACAAACAACACAGGTCATAAACCTTTAAACATTGGGATTCCTAGGAAGTTACAAATTTATTATCCTTAGGGTCGTATTATGCGTAACAGGCACTGGCTAAGTTTTAATTGCTCAGACAGCCTTGACAGTAAGCAGTCATCTTAGCTTTTGAGTCTTTTGAATTTAGCAAAAGTTTTCTCCACTTCCCACAGAGTTAAGTAATTTAAATGCCTTCGTGTATTGGTCAGGGTCGGTGGTATAGCTCCCAAAGTCTTTCTTAATTTCTTTTAGCTCACCTAGTGTGAATGTTTATGGACAATTTGGGGTCTGAATTCTCCTCCTCCTATTATTACAAGAGTGAACACTCTTAGCCCTGGATGTTTTTTTGTTGTTGTTGTTGTTTTTGTATTGGGTATCTCCTGAGTCTCCTGTTCTTGAGGGACAGCATTATGCTATGGAGGGGACCTGTTTTGGTATGATCCTGTGGGCATTGGAGGCAGGCTCTGGAGATGACATAGCTTCTACAATTCTGTGATCTTGTCTTCCCTAGGCCAGTTGATCTTTAAATTCTGTTTTAGCCGAAGCTATCAAAATTGTCTCAACTCTTCAATGTTTAAATAAGTTTGGGTGGTCCCGGGGTAAAAAAAAAAATGACTGAAGATAAGTCACCTCCACTTGCCCTCCTTTCTACAAAACATATTTGCCTGCAGGATGCTATTATAGTTTAGACTTTTCCTGAGGTGGCCACGTCTCTCTGTTCCCCAGCGAGTATTGTGGCCACACTTGAGTTTTTTCTCCAGAAAAAAATGAGGGCTTTCTTCGTCAGGATTTGGGGGTCAAATTTTCCCCAATTTTGGAGAATGAATGAGAGGAGAGATTGAACTTTCATTTTAGACTAGGATCTTATCTAAGAAAGAGAGAGAATGTAATTGGATTGTGCTTAGAAGGTTGTCCTCCTTCCTTGCACTTTATGATAGAAACTAAAGGCCCAGCCGGGGGTGTCCAACAAGGCGCTTATTTGTGGACTTGGTGAGAATAGCCTCATGGTCCACCAGGGAAGGTCCCTATGAGTGTGAGCATTTCCACTCTTTCCCTCCCGACCTGTTGCTTTTCCTCTCTCTATCCAGATGAGGTCCCCTGTAGCCTTGCATGTACCCTATATGTCATTGATATTGCTGATTAAAAAAGCAGTGTAGCTCCCAAGGCACTCTAATTAGCCATGGGCAGATCTTGGCCATTAAAACCCAAATCTCCAGTATAGGAGGATCCTGTCTCTCAGGGAGAATGTAGCACAACTTAGGTGGAGATAAAAGTCTAAGGCTAAGCCGGGCGTGGTGGCACACGCTTGTAATCCCAGCATTTGGGAGGCTGAGACCAGAGGATCCGGGTTCTCGGCCAGCCTCAGCTATCTAGTGTGGCACTCTGCAACTTAGTGAGACTCGGTTTCAAAGTAAAGAATAAAAAATAGGGCTGGGGGTGTAGCTCAGAGATAGAATGCCCCTGACTTCAATCCCCAGTTCCGGGAAAAAAAAAAAAAAAAAGTCTAAGGCTGACAAGAGATCATAAATGGCTACTCATGGTGCTCTTCCTTCCCAATCTCTGCACAGATAGCTCTTAGATGCATACGGGGCTGTGTTCCATCAGGTGACAGAAGAGGGGGGCCCAGGAGTCAGACAACAAATGTCCCTGTGACCTCCAATACAGAGTTCGTGTACAATAGAGACATGGGTTTTTCTGAGGACATAGCTGTATGAAAAGCACCCTCCCCAAGCTCTATTTCCCAGAGATCTTTTAACAGAGCATCCCATCGTAAGCAAGGACAAAATGGATGGGCTCCCATTGGGGGCCTACAAGACAATAGTGAGTTTCTCCAGAACCCCAGTACAGATTGTGACACCTATCTGGTCCCTCTTACAAAGACATAGGCTGCATGAAACATTACCCTGAGGGCTATGAGGTTTTGTGTCACTGATTGGCCAACATTCAGTCTGTTTAGTAAGCCCAGGGAGGGTTTGGAGTCCCTTCTTGTATCCTACACTATTTAAAAGGGGATTTCCCCTCTCCTGGAGGTTTGACTGTAGCTAAGGAGTGGTCAGGGGTTCTCCCCGGTCATGGAGAGCCTGTTGTCACCAGTAACCCAGTCATCTGCCGGGGTCCTATCTAATTTTGGGGAAGGCACTGACTTTTAAGATGCAGTGGCATTAAATCACCCTTGAGTGTTTCTGTTTTCCCACACTGGGCACCAAACCTGTTATGGTTTGCAATTTCACCATGGGTTCCTTTTCTTGGTTAGTTTAGGGGGAAAAAAACCAGAACTGCTGTAAGCTTAAGCATGGTTTTATTATTACAGGCAGAAGGGGGAGGGGGAGGAGCAAGGAAAGCACCACATCAGAGAGAGACGCGATGGAGTGCTTCAAAGGTGAGACATTGATGCCTTTAAAAGTGCAGTCTTTTTATAGGAATTTATTATCTTGTCCCTCCTATCCTGCTACCTGTAGTCTTCTTTTCCTACCACAAGCAGGTGTTGGGCTGCTAGTTATCTCTGCTGTGTAAGCCTTTTTTGTTAGTTTTCTTTGTTCATTCTTATAAGGACAGACAGATCTGACATCATTGATCAAAATGTTTCACTTAGCAAAGTCAGGGGGCTGCATGATAGAAACATGCATTGTTCTTTGTTTACTTGTGCTCTTAAAGTTTGAAGGTTGTACTGGGTTAATACAGCTTGCTTTTTCATCCTTTAACTTAGTCTAAACTTTGTGTGAGAGTCTGCATAATTCTTTCCTTCTAAGTGCAGGTATCTATAAATTCAGCACTCAGTGTTTGGCTCTTTTGGCCCCAGGCTAACAGCCAATTTTCAGCTGAACAAGGTCACCTTGCCTGGAGGTTTTGGCTGACAGCCTAGAGACAGAGAAAGGATTTTATTGTTTTGCCTACATTTAGTTTATTTTTATTAGCAATTAATACTACCCTTATTAGCAATCAATACAAGTTCAATCCTCATCAGAAAGAATCTTGCCTTTCATGAGTAGATGGGGGTAAAGGCTTAAGGATTTCCTGAATCATAAAGCTGCTGGTTCATTTTAAAATCAACATTTTTGTGCCTCTTACATAGTTTATACAATAGAAAGGGAGAAGTGTAAGAGAAGGAAAAATAATGGTAACTGTTGAGTTCCTATACTGTATTTGGGTTCACAAACTCTCACCAGGCTTCTAAGGACAGTGCCAACTGTCACCCCACTGCCATTTGAATCTGCAAAGCACAGGGAATTTCCCTTGCCACCCATGAACGGGGGAATCCTGATGGGTGACATAGACTGAGTATGCTCTTTTGGTCCAGGAAGGTGAAGGACAGAAATATTACACATGTACGCATAAATAAAACATTTCAAAACAAGGTGAAAAATAACAAAAATATTTTAGTAGACTTACCAAGGTTGAAATGTCTCTGAAAGCCTCATGTTTAGGCATGGAAGATGGTACAGTTCAAATGGTCACTTCACTCACCAATGGGTTCTTCCCCTTACTGGTTATAGGAATGAATCACCAGGTGACTCAGTTGGCAGGATTTAATGCAAAGCAGGATTTATTGCAAAAATGAAAGTAACAGGAGAGAGAGAGAGAGAGAGAGAGAGAGAGAGAGAGAGAGAGAGAGAGAAAGAGAGAAGAGAAGAAGAAGAAGAAGAAGAAGAAGAAGAAGAAGAAGAAGAAGAAGAAGAAGAAGAAGGCCTCAGAACTGAGAGAGAGACCCCTTGGAAAACACAGAGCTTATATAGGTTACCCTACCTCTTTCCCAGCCCAGTTGTTATCTTTTCTTATGTCAGCATAAAATATAGGTGCCTCTTTTAGCCTGCTATGTCAGCATCCATGTGAAAGGATAATGTTTCTTCTCAAGTATGATTCTCAAGCCCATGGCCTTCTAAGTTTTACCATTTTTATTTTTGTTACCAAATTCGTCAATAGGCTAGTTTTGTTCTTTAATCTATGCTTTGTTCTCATATTGCCCATGACTATGTCAGAGGATGCATAGTGTTTCTTTAATTCTTTTAACCTCTCTGTGTGTCTGTAACTTTTGGGTTTATATTTATCTTATGCTGACAGGCAGCTTCTGTTTGCCTGTGAAGCAAACTTTCTCTTTTAACCCTTCAAGTGCTTTCTCTGATTCAGGACAGGGCATGGGATGAGATTATTTACCCATTCCTAGATTAGGCTCACCCACATTTCAAGGCAGACAGGCCTGTGTCTGTCAAGTACACATGATGCATTTTTAAATTGAGAACATCGTAGCCACTCACTTCTCAGGCTTTCTGATAGCCTATTCTTGGTGTTGAAATGAAGGGCTAGGAGAATATACAACTTACACAATTTAACTGGGATGGATTCTGTTTAGATGGTTTATTTTATGCTTATAAATGTTTCTGATGAGATTTAAGATTACTTCTAGGTGACTCTTGGCCTGGCCTAACAGTATCCAGAAGAAGTTGGCCAAACTTAATCCTTTGTAGGTCCTACATGTATTTTTGACTGTGGGGTTTGCTCTCATCTCAAAGACATTCCTCAGGAAACTGCACAACATGTGATGATTGGTGTGGTCAACACAATTAGTATCGAATGGAAATAGATTTGTAAACTACCATACACCGGGTGGCTAAAAACAACAGAAGTTTATTGTTTCGTAGTTCTTGAGGCCAAAAGTCTGAAATTGAGCTGTTGGTAAGCCCCTCCTCCCACCGAAGTCAATAGGGAAGGAACTGTTTCAAGTCTCTTACCCTAGCTTCTTGTAACCTCAACCTTCCCATGGCTTCTAGATGCATCTCTCCAATTCCTGCCTTCATGTCACATGATGCTCTCCTTGTATGCCTCCATCTTTCTTCTGTGACTCCCTCTGTGAATTGGACACCCTTTCTTCATAAGGACACCAGCCATACTGAATTGAGGCTCACCCTTGTGTTCATATTTTAACTTGATCACTTCTGTAAAGATACTATTTCCAAGTGAATTCACACTCTGAGGTACTGAGGGTTAGGAACTCAACATCTGTTTTTCTGGGAAGACAATTTAATCCATAACAGGGAAGTTGGAAAAGATATCTTTTTTTTTTTCTTGCAGTGCTTTGGATTGAATGCTAGCTAGGCAAGCCCTCAAGCACTGAGCAACATCCCCAGCCCTGAACAAAATGCCTTTTAAGGTTGTGCCTAATCACCAAGAATCTAAGACTAGTTGATTTGAAGGAAGTCTTTTTGCCCCCAGCTTCATTGAGATAATTTCAGTAAAATTTACCTATTTTAATTGAGTTTGATGAATGTTAGATATTAAATTTTTTTTTTTTTTTTTGCGGTACTGGGGATTGAACTCAGTGGCATTCTACCTCCGAGCTACACCCTCAGCCCTATTTTTTATTCTTTATTTTGAAACCGGGTCTCACTAAGTTGGGGAGTGCCTCACTAGGTAGCTGAGGCTGGCCGCGAACCCGGATCCTTCCAGTTTCAGCCTCCTGAATGCTGGGATTACAAGCGTGCGCCACCACGCCCCGCTTTAAAATTTTTTTAATACAATAAAGTTACTGAATTTACTATAAAAGTTTTCAAAGTCTTAACTTCAAAATTCCATAAAATTTACAATTTCTTACAAATTTTAAGAACTTTGCTTGGAGGCTGGTAGTAGCATGTGGGAAATGGACCCATTCGTATCAGGAGCAGACAGACATGCCTCTGTTGACTGTTTTCTGTTTCAAAAAGTATGCACTGTAGTTTTGTTTTGCTTCCTACCACTTAGCAGAATGTTTTTGAGTTTCCTTCATAATGTTGCATGTAATATTTTTTTCAATTGTACTGGGTGTGGTGCCACACACCTGTTTCCTAGTATTTGGGAAGCTGAGACAGAAAGATTGCAGGTTTGGTTTTGTTTTGTTTTGACACTGGGGATTGAACCTAGGGGCATTCTACCTCTGAGCTATACCCCCAGCCCTATTTCTTTTTTATTTTTATTTGGAAGCAGGGTCTTGCTAGGTTGATGAGAATCTCACTACTTGCTGAGACTGTCCTCAAACCTACTATCCTCCTGTCTCAGCCTCCCAAGTAGTGGGATTATAAGTGTGTGCCACCACTCCCAGAAGATCACAGATTTGAGGTCAGCCTCAGCAACTTAGCAAGGGTCTCAGCAAGTTAGTGAGACTCTATTTCCAAATAAAAATTAAAAAGAATTGGGCTGGGGGTGTAGATCAGAGGTAGAAAGCCTCTGGGTTCAATCTCCAGTATTACCAACAACAACAACAACAAATTGTGGTCACTGAATTATATTCCTCAATATGGCTATACCACGGTTAATTGATCCATCCATGGATACTTGTGCTATTTCCAGTTTCAGGATATTATGAATCCTATATTCACATTCAAGTCTTTGTATGGAAATAGTTTTCATTTTTCTTGAGTAATAACTATGAAGTATAATTTCTGGGTCGTAAGTTCATGTTTAATTTTTAAAACACCGTTCCATGTTGTTAAGCAAGATGAAAGCACCATCTTGCATTCCCAACAGCAGTGTATGAAGGTTCCAGTTTCTTTGCATCATCACCAGCTCTTGGTATTATCAGGCATTTTATTAATGATATTCCTTTTTATCATTTTAATGTCTTGTATCTTTTATGCCTGATATTTATAATATGTGATAAATATCTTCTCTCTTTCTCTCTCCATCTGTCTCATTTATTTTGTTTTGTTTTGTTTTTGTGGTACTGGGAAATGAATCCAGGGGCATTCTACCTCTGAGCCACACTCCCAGCCCTATTTTATTTTTATGTTGAAACAGGGTCTCACTAGGTTGATGAGAGTCTCACTGATTGTTGAGGCTGTCCTTGAACCTGCAATCCTCCTGTCTCAGCCTCCCAAGTGCTGGGATTACAAGCGTGCACCACCATGCCCAGCCTGTCTCATTTTCTTTCTGTGCCTGTCTGTCTAGAGACTTCTAATTTTTTTTTCCAAAGAACTAGCTTCTGATTCATTGGTTTTTCTCAATCTTTTTTCTTTGATTTTAATTTGATCTTATTTGTCTCGTTTTTTAAGTTGAGAAATCATATCATTGAATCCACATTTTTTTTCTTTTCTAACACAAATTATAAATTTCTCTCTAAGAACATCTCTAATGGCAGCCCACAAACTTATATACATTGTATCTTATTATAATTCACTTCAAAATATTTTCTAATTTCTCTGATTTGTTTGACTTATGACTTATTTATAGGTGCTTAATTTGCAAATGATCTGTTCCTAATTATCTTACTGTTATTGATTTAAAAGTTAATTCTGTTATGGCCAGAGAACATGCTCTATATGGTTTCTGTTACTTTAAGTTAATAAGATTTATTTTGTGGTCCAGCAAAATAAATCTACCTTGGAAAACATACCAGGTATTCTTGAAAATAATGTATATTCTGTCATTGTTGAGTATAGTGTTCTGTAAATGTCAATCAAGTCTAAGTGGAACATTGCACAGATCTTACATATCTTTGCTGCTTTTGTCTAGTTTGTCTAGCAATACTAAGAAGAGGTATTAGAACCTCCAACTACAGGCAGTAAAAGACTTATATGCTGAAAACTGTAAAATATTGATGAAAGACTGAAGACAACAAAAATAAATAGATATCTCACATTCATGGGTTACATCCCTAGTACTGTAGGATGAAAAATAAATAAATAAATGAATAAATAAATAAATAAACAAATAAATAAATAAATAAATGTAATGAGCTTCTTTGTGCTGAAGACTTCACCAACAGGCTAGATAGAACCAGGCTCTACTTCCACAACCTTGCGGAAGTCACTCCTTGTGATTGTGGTATTTAAAAATTGGAGATAAAGATAATCAATTCTCTTATATCAAGAATTGTCTTTCATTGCCATTTTGGCTTGCATTTCTTCAAGGTTAACCTTTCCACTGATTCCTTGAGCACTGGCACTTGTTTCTGTATTTCTTTGTCTCCGTGAGTGTTGCATGCAAATAATAAAAAAAGTTCAGAGTGAAGGCTTAGCTCTCCTCTCAGCTTGGCCCCACAGTCCTCTTATGCATCAGGACTGGAAGATAGATCCACATTTCCCTGCGGAAGCCAGAACCCCAGGTGCTGCTTCCCGGCTTCTGAGCTGTGCTTTCAGCTGTTCAGTGCATATATAAGGGAACCGGTGCTTGCTATGAATACCGACCCCGTTCTTTCACCTAGTAACATATCTTGTTAGTAGCTTCATAATATTCCATGGTCTGCATGTGCATACTATGCTATATTTAGGCCATCCCCTGTGGCTGGCCACTTAGATTGTTTCCAGTTTTATCCTCTAAAACCAGGGTGCTGCAGAGGATGACCTGTAATATATTTCTTTGAGTACTTGTTTACATGTAGGGTATGTTCCAAAAGGTAGAATTGCTGTATCAGATGGTGTGGACATGATATTTTGATGGCTAGTGATGTATGGTATGAGAATAAACCGTAACTCTAATTTCTACTTCTGCTTTCTATACTCCAGTTTGGCTCTTCTGCCAGCCACTCTGTGTGTCCTAAATGTGGGGCCAACCACCACCTGTCTGCTCGATTCTGCGGCTCCTGTGGTACTCATGTGAAGTCCACAGCAAGATGCAGCGTGGACAACAGCTTGGCTCTAGTTGCTGGGGAACCGCGCCCCTTTTCTGAGGTGAGGTCTCCACTGCAGTAAGAACGGGGGCTGGGAAGAGGATGTCACTCTGAATTTGTGCAGCTTATCCTATGAGTCAACCGGGGAAAGAGCCAAACTATTTAGACTCTTTCGCCGGACTTTCAAGTAGGTGTGTAAATAAATCTAATTAATTTGGGTTTTAAAGACGCAAATGATTTTAAAAGTCCAAGATCTAGCTATGAATTTGGCGGGTGTACATTAGGTTTAATAGTATTTGTGAGGCAGTAGACATAATAAAGAGGACTTCAAATATATGGATAGGACATCTCTTTTCTTCTCTTGACTTTTTTCCAGTAGCATATTAAGAACCTTTTCCCATAATAAATATAAAATAAATATATTTTAAATAATTTTGGAAAACTTACATCAAGTATTTAAAATTGCTTTAGCTGCATATAACATCTGGGCATAGTTTGAAGAAACTCTCCTATAGTTATTTTTAGAAGCAATTAAGGTCTAACAACACCAGGTCTGGTGTCCTGTGGCCTTTTATGAATTTTTCTCAGCTAGATAGAGACTTTCCAGGTTACTTCTCATCTCTTTATTAAAAGACTGATCATTTTAAAAGAGAATACACATTCACTCAGCACCTGGCATACATTTATTTTTGTGGTACTGGGGATTGAATCCAGAAGCATTCTACCTTCGAGCTACACCCCCCAGTCCAATTTTATTTCTTATTTGGAAACAGAATCTCACTAGACTGATAAGAGTCTCACTACTTGCTGAGGCTGTCCTTGAACCTGTGATCCTCCTATCTCAGCCTTCCAAGTACTGGGATTACAAGCGTGTGCCGCCACGCTTGGCTCTTTGCATACATTTTTAGGAAGTTCATGGCATTTTAAACCAAGACTGAGCCAGTTCTTGAGAGGCTGAGATAGGAGGATCACAGGTTCGAGGACAGTGTCAGCAAGTAGTAAGACTCTCATAAACCTAGTGAGACCCTGTTTCAAAATAAAAATGAAAAATAGGGAGCCGGGCGTGGTGGCGCACGCTTGTAATCCCAGGATTCGGGAGGCTGAGACCGGAGGATCCGGGTTCGAGGCCAGCCTCAGCTACCTAGTGAGGCAACTTAGTGAGACTCGGTTTCAAAAATAAAGATTAAAAAAAATAGGGCTGGGGGTGTAGCTCAGAGGTAGAATGCCCCTGAGTTCAATCCCCAGTACCGCAAAAAAAAAAAAAAAATAGGGCTGGGGTGTAGCTCAGATGCCCCTGGGTGGTTCAAGCCACAGTAAAAGAAAGAAAGAAAGAGATTGAAAGACATAAAGATCCTGGGACTACTCCTAGCCCATGATACATTTGTGTAATGAAATAAAGGTATTATTTTCTCCAGGCACTTGACTACTATCTGTCAGAAATTGATTATGATATACGAATTTTGTTAGGCCTTTTCTTCCTTCCCTCTACCCTAAAGATTGTCCTAGTAAACATACAAGTACACAGTGTCCCCAGTGTGCCTGGTGCCCCTTGGGTGTAGTGACAGTGTGGCCGTAGAACCTCTCCACTCTTTCATGGAGATACTCTCAGGTTCCCGAGTCCAGATGCAGGAGAGCGTAGCATAGAGAATGCTGGTGCCTGGGAGCTGCATGCAAATTGGATTGTAGAGTTGAGGGGATATATATCTTCCAGCCCCCAGCAATATAGGA
Source organism: Graphiurus murinus (assembly GCA_004027655.1). Lineage (NCBI taxonomy): Eukaryota > Metazoa > Chordata > Mammalia > Rodentia > Gliridae > Graphiurus > Graphiurus murinus. The sequence continues at coordinate 11,612 of PVLC010013514.1, read as the reverse complement.
AACATTCATTTCTTTCCTGGATTTGAGACAATAAACAGTGAAGGGGTTGAGACTGGTCTCATGGATCAGCCTGGGAGCTGCTAAGAAAGACAAGCAATGAAGATTAGGCAAGGGCTGGAAAACCCCCTTGATGTCAAAGATGAGGTTTTTGGAGATACTTTTCATTCGGATTAGAATTGTTTTCTAAGCTAGGTGTGGTGGTATACACCTATAATCCCGGTATTTAGGAGGCTGAGACAGGAGAATCAAAGGTTAGAGGCCTGCCATAGCAACTTAGTGAGACTCTTAGCTACCCAGAAATATCCTGTTTCAAAACCAAAAAATAAAAAAGGGCTGGGGGTTTAGCTCAAAGGTAGAATGGCCCTGGGTACAATCCCCTGAAGCACCAAAAATTTTTTAAAAATCATTTTCTATGAGTAAGATGGAGACAGAGGCTTAATTTTATTCTAATTTTGTTACTCTTTTCTGCCTTTCTCACAGTCCCGATCTGGCTGGCAGCCCTTAAACGTTCCTCTGCCCAGGACCGATGCTGGGACTAAGAAGGAGATGGGCACACAGACTGTTGGCCTGTTCTACCCATCCGGCAAGCTGATAGCAAAGAAGGAGCTGGAAACTCAAAAGCAGAGGCAGGAGAAAACCAGTGACCACAAAGCTTTCCTCACGGCCGTCAGCCCAGGAAGAGGTGAGGGAAGATGTGCTTTCTTCTGGCCAGGAGCAAACATGCTTTTCTCTGGAAGAACCTTGCATTTTCTCCCCTTTTAGACTTATTTTCATGTGTAAGAAGTAAGTTCCTTCATTCTCCTTTTTTCAAGGAGTTTTCTTGGCTCTTCCTTCAACTTTCAGCACTCTGATATTTTAATTCCTAGCCCTGTGGTCCAGTTCCTCCATCAAATGGCACATGTGGATTCCTTCTGAATTGTTTATACCATCTGTCATCATCTCTCTTTTATTGTGGCAAAATTCATATAATATAAAATCTATCACTTTAACAATATTATATAACCAACATCACTATTTACATAACATTTCACCACCCCCAGAGTAAACGGGGTTTTTTTGTTTTGTTTTGTTTTGATACTGGGGATTGAACTCAGAGCATTCTTCCTCTGTCCTGTACCCCCAGCCCTATTTTATTTTATTTATTTATTGTGGTGCTAGGGATTGAACCCAGTGGCATTCTACCTCTAAGCTACACCCCCAGCCCTTTTTATTTTTTATTTTAAAACAGGGTCTCACTTTACAGAAGGCCTCACTGTGTTACTGAGGCTGGCTGCGAACCTGCAATCCTCCTGTCTCAGCCTCCCAACTACTGGGATGACAATCGTGTGCTACCACACCCGGCTAACCGTTGATTTTTCCTGGTTTCTCCCTCATCCCTTCTCCTAAGTGCCCATCCACCACTAATCTACTATCTGTCCTTGAGCATTTGCCTATTCTGGACATGTGTAACTCGCTTATGAAAACCTCTAGAGAATATACATTCCATATTAAGATGTTTCTTTCTTAGAATTATACATAAGTCTGGGTTTCTGTTCTTTTCTAGGATACTGGCGAAAACAGCTGGATCACATCTCTGCTCACCTCAGATCTTATGCTCAGAACAACCCTGAATTCCGAGCCTTGATTGCAGAACCCAGGATGGGAAAGGTGGGTGAGATGAACCTTCCCTTCCAGAGCATCCATGGGATCAAACTTCCTTCAGGATTTTGCCTGCAATTACGCCTTCCTTATCTCCTCTCCCCTTCCTGCTCTGCTTTCCACAGCTTCTCACTATTCTTCTCTGTGGTTTCTGCCCTAATAAGTCATATGTCCATGAAAGCTGTCTCAGAGTTTGTTTCTAGGACACCTGACCTAAGACAGTAGGATCCTGAACATCTTATCCTTAGACACCACATGCTATGGCCGAAGTTTTGGTGGCTTAATCTAAAAGACCCAAAAGAGTTTGGTCCAGACAAATTGTGCATTTAAGCCACACACCATCAGTATAAAACAGCAATACTATCATAAGAACAAGAGTTACCACTGAACAGTGTACTCTGTATCAGCTTGGTGTTCATTGTCTGATCCTCAAAAAAAGCTACAGGGGGCAATTTTACCTTTGTGGCAGTCTTTTTTAAATAGCAACAAATTATTTGACAGACTTCCTTCCAAATACACATTCCCCTGACTGTGAGTGGGGTTATAACTGTTTGACTAATAGAGTCTGCTGGAAGTGATTTGATGGGACTTCCAAGGCTTGGTTACATAGGCAATGTGGCATCCTCTTACTTGACACAGCCACCTCTCATACTACTTTTTGAGTGTGAAAAACCTAGGCCATGTGGAGTGGCCGCATGGAAGTGGTGGAGTCCACAGCTCCAGCTGAATCCAGTCCTCAAGTCATCCCCACTCAGGGCCCAGGCAGAGGAGGGACTAGATTCTAGATTATTCCAACCTCCAAGCATCCCACCACCTCTAGTCACTTGTGTATTTCCAGCTGAGGCCTCAGACATGTGGAGCAGAGACAAGCTATTTCTGCTACGCCCTGACTGAATTCATGTACATTAAACACAGTGGTGGTCGTTTAATGGCACTAAGTATGGGTAATTTTTTACACTGCAATAGGTATACAGAACAAGCCTTTTTGACACCCAGGATAACGGGTTCAAAAAAGATTGATGACCTGTCTAAGACTGCCCTGCTGGCACTCAGGGGATTTAGCTCTGAAGCAGGCCTGTCAAATCCCAAGCCCCATGCCCTGCTTGTGGCATTACACCACCATTTTCACAGGCAGCTCAGAGCATGGACCTTCCCTCTGTTTGTCACAAGACTAAAAAGAACCTTTTCAAACTAGACTGCTCACTCCTCTACCACCAAATATGCCAACATTGAAACCACCTCAGTTTCTAATATTGCTCAGTTTCCATGGATAAACTATTTTGGTAGTTTATAAATTTATTGTCCAATCTACAGGCCTGCAAACTGTCTTGTGGGACAAATCTGACCTGCTATCCAGTCCTCCAAATAAAGTTGTTTGGTGTCAGAACAACATTTGTTCATTTACTTGTTATCTATGGCTGTTTTATGCTACAAAAACAATGTTAAGTATTCATAATAGAGAAGCTTATGGCCCACAAGACCTAAAATATTGATTGTTTGACCCTTCTTGAAAAATAATTGCTGCCTTCTGTTTGAACCTAAATTTTTTTTTACTGCTTACAGAGAAAGATGCTCATTTGTGATACTTGTCCTTTAAACACCAAGGCCTGCTTTCCCTTCACCCCTCTAGCCACCAAGTTGCCTTTTCTGAGGTGATGACATGCACTCGTGTAGTTTGATTAAAATATGTCTCTTGAAGAAAGTATAAATTTGAATCTTCTTTCTTCCACTTTGAAAGTCTCTGCCCATTGATTGAAATGTTTAGTTCATTTATAATTAGTAAATTTATAGAGATGGCTGGATTTGTGCCTGCCATTTTGCTCTTTATTTTAAACTTAACTTTTTAAGTTTTTGTTCCTTTGTTTCCCTTTTCTTGTCTTCTTTTGTGTTAAAAGTATTTGATTAAGCCAGGTGTGGTGGTGCACACCTATAATTCCAGTGCTTTGGAGGCTGAGACAAGAGGATCACAGGTTCGAAGGTAGCCTCAGCAAGTAGTAAGACTCTCATCACCTCGCAAGATACTGCTTCAAAATAAAAATTAAAAACTAGGGCTGGGGGTGTTGCTTAAAAATATACTGTCGCTGGGGTCAATCGCCAGTACCACAAAGAAAAAAAAATGTTTGATTAATGTAGGCATGGTGGTGCATGCCTGTAATCTTTAGAGTTTAATATCTCAGTTTTTAGGCTGTTACTCAAGGCAATGAGTCCCACACTCACAGTTATAAATTCTCCTTAAAACTCTTTTAAAAGCTTATCTCTGCTACTGTCCATGAAGATGGCTATGAAGTTAGCATCAGGCTGAATTATATTCAAGTCTCACACAAGGTAAGTAAACCTTCAGAAGTTATTCATTTGAGAATTAACTGAACTAGTAAATTGTTGCTTACAATTTATAGAAATACTTTGGTGTAAGACATAGAGCAGGAAACTTTTAAATATTATGAAACTTGACTGTAGTGGAACAATTTTATAGTTAGATAAATAATTGAGTTATATCTCAGAGAATTCAGCTTTTAGGTCCATGAAGCTATGGTAAGAGTGGGAATCACGCCACCTTGTTCCTGTAGTTCTCTGTATTGTTCATACTCTGTGATGAGGTGTCTGTGATACAGCTGATTTGGAGGAAGACTGACAAAAATGTTTGCTGATACGTACTTTGATCTATTTGCTTTATGGAAAATAAGCCAAGTTTGGTAGCCAGATCCCCCATAGCTCCCCTCTCATGTAGTGACTGGAGAATTGCCACAGAGCCTGTTAAGTATGTGACAAAAATTAATCGATTGACATTAGCAGTTTTAGTTGCATTGGAAAAATCAAAATAGGCAAAATAATAATGGATTGAGCCAGGTATGGTGGTGCATGTCTGTAATCCCAATACTTGGGAGGCTGAGACAGGAGGATCGCAGGTTCAAGGCCAGCCTCAGCAAATTAGTGAGGCCCTCAGGAACTTAGTGAGACCTTCTTTCAAAGTAAAAAATAAAATAGGGCTAAGGGTATAGCTTGGAGAGAGAATCCCCTTGGCTTCAATCTCTAGTAACACACACACACACACACACACACACACACACACAAAAATAAAAATAGGAGGAAGAGGAGGAGGAAGAGGAGGAGGAGGAGGAGGAGGAGGAGGAGGAGGAGGAGGAGGAGAAGAAGAAGAAGAAGAAGAAGAAGAAGAAGAAGAAGAAGAAGAAGAAGAAGAAGAAGAAGGAGAAACAGCAGCATTATTAATGGATTGAGAAGATAGGTAAAGATGGCAGGTAAAAGGAGGAGAACTAACATTTTTTTTCAGTACTGGGGATTTAACCCAGGGGTGTTCTACCTCTGAGCTACACCCCCAGTCCTATTTTTTACTCTTTATTTTGAAACGGGTCTCACTAAGTTGCAGAAGGCCTCACTTAGTAGCTGGGACTGGCCATGAACTCAGATCCTCCGGTCTCAGCCTCCCAAGTACTGGGATTACAAGCGTGGGCCACGACGCCTGGCTCAAGGGAGCTAACATTTTTGGGCCCTGGCTATGTGCACATCTGAGGTGATAATGGTGTTGTTAAAATCAGAAAAAGGTAATGAGCCCTGCCTAACCCAGGCTGGGTGTATCAAATGACTTAATGTGCATGGAAGTGCTTTGAAACCAGGTAAGACACTAAATGCTTTGCTTTTGGTTGTATGGCTAGAATAGAATTTGGGTCAGGGAGGTCCTTCAAGGGGCAGGAACAAGGGATGTGGGTGAAGGCAGGGTAAAGGGCTAAGTGAACAGGTGGTCAAAAGCAAGGCCTAGGTTTATCCTGACCCATGGGAAGCTATGAAGCATGAATCACACCACCAGGTTTTCCCCATTAAGGCAGAGATGGGAGGCTTAGCCTCTCGGGGAGGACACCTCCCATCTACCAAGGTCAGGACACTGGAGAGGGGGGTCAGCTCCGACCTGTTAGCTCCCAGCACAGCAGATAGGCCGGGGATCCTGGCCAGTTAGTGGAGACTGGGTGGGCCCCCGGCAGCATCTGCAACGTGCTATCTCTTGAGTCGAAGGTGAGTAATTATCCCCGGGTTTAGTATGTGGGGTTTTTAGCCTGTGTGTTCTGGTGTTGAGCAAACAGCAGGCGGTTCTGTGTGGCAGGAGCAGGCATCTGCTCTTACTTGGGAGAGGAGGGGAAGGGCCCCAGCCATCTCAGCTCCTCCATAGGTCCCTCGACGGTACGCTCACGCAGCAGCACCTACCCTCCTCACTGAACCTTCTGTAGGGCTCCCCTGGAGAGAAAACCCTCAGACCAGGGGCAGGGCGCCATGTTGAAGGGTCATCTTGGTTACTAGAGAATCCACACACAACCCATGCGTCTCTCACTGTAGAGACACTGGTTTTACCAGATTTTATTTTCTCAACGGGGATGATATTTCCTCTTTGTTGATGAGCAATTGAGGCATAGAGAAGTGACGTAACTTGCTTCTGCCAAGGTCAGGAAGCTTCAGCCTCAGTGATCAGAGCCTGCAGCCTCCCCAGGATGTCACCCTGATTCCTAGACACTGAAGGGGTTCAGTAGTGGAGGGATGTGAGTACTTAGAAAGGGCAGAATGGAGACCTGCAGAAGCACATTGGAAGGCTGTTGTCATGTCCCCATGTGAGAAGAGGCGGCCATGGCTATAGTGACAGAGAGGAAGAGGGGCCGGCTGAGGAGCTGATCTAGAGTCAAAACAGATGACACACTTGGGGAGCTGAGGGGAGTCAGGGAGGTCCAGGCCTCGGGCTTGACCATCCAGGTAGAACAAGCTGTGCCTAATGAGGAGGAGCAGGTTAGCAGGGACATCGCTACTTTTGTTGAGACACAGCAGACTCATCAGTCGTTGTGCTTGGGTTTTTCATTGGCCAGAACCTGTACCTCAGCAAGGCGGTGAATTTCAGCGACCACTTTCTGAACAGTGTCATCGAGGGTGGTAACGGGATGTATGACAGCAGGTCCAGCTTGGGTGAGTTGTGCCTTTCTGATATTTTACAACAGTTGACCAGGAACACACTGATTTGGTTTGGATGGCAGAGTTGCATAGAACTTGTCAGAACTTGCCAATCACAAATTTTACTATTATGCTCCAGCCATTTATTTCTCTCTTCTCTGAGATCAGGGGTGAGAGTTTTGAAGTCCTTCCAGGGCTTGGGGCTACCCATTAGCAGGAGTGTGGAGGTGCTATTTTCAGCTTAAAAACTGAGGTCCCTTCTATTTCCCTTCTTCCCACTCATCCTCAGGCTCCTGGACAATGAAGTGGCTCTAACAGTTTAATCAAACGGAAATTTCTACAAAAGCCATTTTGTCCTTCAGACATTTGAGAGTCATGACATAGAAGTATTTCCTCACATGCAGGGGATGGGGGAGAGTTCACGTGGTTCTCGACTCTCATTTCAGTGAGTGACTACAGCCAGAGCGCCGCAGATAACAGTGAAAAAGTCAACGGGATGAGGAATCTCAAGACTAAGAAAACTCACAAGATGAAAGAACAGTTTGTAGTACGTATACTTCTTGGTCTGTGTAGTTTGTGTTCTTCAACCTGCCATTTTAATGTATACTTAGGCATTTTTTAAATGGAATCCTTTCTTGTGTCCTCTTCCTTTTTTATGATAGTGCATTTTTATTTTATGGAGACAGAATCCTTTACAATCCTAAGACGGCAAATTAGAATTATGTTAAAGTTCTCATCAGTTTCCTGAGTCATCTCTGTTTCCTCTGGGATCAGTTCTGTCTGCTCCTATTTTCTCTGTCTTGTGTTTAGTTTGGCTCAAATATACGTGATGATGCTTAGTTGTCTGGTCACGTGACGAAGGAAGAGCTAGTTGGATTAACACAGCATGTATATGTGGGCCTGAAGTGTTCGGGTGAGTGGGTGGGTGGTTATTTTGTGGGGTGGGCTTCTCTGGAGGTGTTGGGCCAAGGGCAGGAGAATGTGTTTGGGTCCCTTACACTGTGAGTGCAGAAGGGCTTTTCTGTGGTGGTAAGAGTGTTGGTGGTGTGACATGTTCTCCCTTTTTGGACCCCAGTGCTCCCAGTAGAAGCCTTTGTTGGGCATATCATTTATTTTCTAGAAAATAGCTGTCTGGGTTTTAAGCAGAATACATCAGCCTTCTGCCCATCCTAGAGGAGGGAAGAGCTCCAGCTATCTCAGCTACTCACAACAACACCCCCCCACTTGGTACTGGGACTGAGCCCAGGACTGTTCTACCTCCCTCTGAGGTACATTTCCAGCCCTTTTTATTTTGAAGCAGTGTCTTGCTAAGTTTCTGAGGCTGGTCTTGAACCTGTGATCCTCCCATCTTAGCCTGGAAAATACTGGGATTACAGGCATGCACTACTATGCTTGGCTACAATAAGCCCTTAATTATATATACATGCCTCAAGCCTACACCAAATACCTCTCTCCTTAGTGATTACTTTGAGCTTCCTCAGAGCACCCTGAGGAGAAAACACTCAGGCCTCTGGTGTCTTCAGTAGGTTTTTTGTTTTTGTTTTTTTTCCTTTGATTTCCTGTCAGTCAGATTTTGTCTACTTTCAGTGTTCTTGCAATTCCTCAAAATTACTGATCCACAAATGGTAGGTACTTCCCAGGTTTCCCACAGTTGTTAGAGTTTTGTTTTTCAAGAATATATATATCATGGCTAAGCATAGTGTCCCATGCCTGTAATCTCAGTCCTTGGGAGGCTTATTCAAGAGGATCATTGGTTTGAGGCTAGCCTCAACAACTTAGCAAGACCCTCAGCAACTTAGCAAGATCCTATTTCAAAGTAAAATAATGAAAGCCGGGTGTGGTAGCGCATGCTTGTAATCCCAGTACTTGGGAGGCTGAGACCGGAGGACCCAAGTTCGTGGCCAGCCTCAGCTGCTTAATGAGGCCCTCCACTACTTAGTGAGACCCTGTTTCAAAATAAAGAATAAAATTAGGGCTGGGAGTATAGGTTGGAGGTAGAATGCCCCTGAGTTCCCTATTACCACACACACACACACAAAAAGTATAATAATGAAGCCTGGCATTGTGGTATACTCCTGTAATCCCAGTACCTGGAAGGCTGAGACAGGAGGATCATGGGTTCAAGGACAGCTTCAGCAAGTAGTGAGACTCTCATCAACAGTGAGACTCCATTTCAAAAATAAATAAATAAATAAATAAATAAATAAATAAATAAATAAACAAATAAATGTAGGCTGGGGGTGTAGCTTGGAGGTAGAATGCCCCTGGATTCTACCCATGCACCATGTATACATGTAGATATGGAGATACATATAATGAATCATTCCAAGAGGAGCTTTGGATAAGGGACACTGGGTCCCTTGCTGCGTCACCACCTTGACTTGTGGTTGGTCCTCTTTGGCTGCAGCATGGAGAATGTCTATGACGGGCATCGCGTCCCGAGGCCTGGGCCCAGGCCCTCATGGAAGTGGGCACAGGGTGGTGCCTTCCTTCCACCCTCGGCTCCACCCGGCTCTGAGGCTTCCTGCACCAGTCACCAGCTTGTAGTGTGATCCCTGTGAAGGCAGGGGCTCTGGGTCTTGTTTTGTTTTGCAACATGTGCTTTGCACATAATGAATACCAAAAAATTGGGGGAGAAGACTTTAGATTTTTTTAACTTTTTTTTTTTTTTTTGGTGATACTAGGGATTGAACCCAGGGGAGTTCTACCTCCAAGATATACCCCAGCCCCTCCTCCTATTTATTTGTTTGTTTGTTTATTTATTTATTTATTTATTGAAACAAGGTCTTGCTAGGTTGCTGAGAGTCTCACTAAGTTTCTGATGCTGGGCTTGAACTGTGATCCTCCTCTCCCAGCTTCCCAAGCACTGAGGCTACAGGCATGTGTCACCAAGCTTGGCTTTTTTTCTCTATGCTCTATTCCTTCTCCCAGATTGAAATATCCATGACAAGTATAAGGGAAGTACAGAGTTTTATGAGTTTAACTTATAACTCTAAGGATTCTGCCCACTTACTCTGCATGTGACCTGAATCTCCCACTGCTATGTTCTTTTTCTTTCTCATTTGTAGTTAGGGGCTAAATATCAGAAGCTCTAACATTTGATCACTAATTCAGTGATTACTTTTAAATACACATATACCAGGCATGATTCTAGTTCTCTAAAATAAAACATGAACCAAAGATATAAAGGCTCAGACTTCATAAAGCTGACATTCTAGCTGGGTGTGGTGGTGTATGCCTGTAATCTCAATACTTGGAAGGCTGAGGCAAGAGGTTCACAGGTTTGAGACCAGCCTCAGCAACTTAGTGAGACTCTGTTTTAAAATAAAAAGATAAAATAGGGCTAGGGGTGTAGCTCAGAGATAGAATACCCCTGAGTTAAGTCCCCAGTACCACACACACATACGAAAATGACATTCTAGTACATTTTTCCATATGGAACAAAAATCAGCATAAATAAACACCCTAAAACTCTCTGGAGTTTAATGACTCACCAGAAAGGTAGGGGTAGAAAAATGAGGGCGACACAGCCTGTACCCAGCCTCTTCTTCTCAAAGGCTATGGGCACAAGGACCCAGAGAGGAGGAGGTGTGGTTTCCACTTCACACAAGATAGTTGTAGTCCTGTGGCCACCCACAGTCTTCCCTGGAATCCAGCAGCAGAATCATACTAAAAGTAACGTGTCTTGCTCCCTGGACTACTTCCTTCAGCCTTCCAGCATTTGAAATCCTTTATGCATAAGAAAACTTGTATATACAGATGAATTTCATAGGGTTTTGAAAATATCAAAGATAAATTCTCAATATTTCTGACAAGAAATGACAGGACATTTTTTTAATGAGAGGTTGACTTTATTGATTCATTTCTCAGGAGAGCACGTGTTCTGAACTGTCATACTTAGGATGATGTTAAACACTTTATGAAGTGTGCAAAGTAAATTTTAGGACTCGCATGGCTGCTTTTCCTAGAAATATGCATGATGAGACTGGCATGGAGTTTCTGGACTTTTGTGAGGTTTCTCGTTGAATCTCTGCCCTTAATAATATACAATAATGTCACTGTGGTGTCCTTACCCCAGGCAAGGTTACAGAGACCAGCAAGATTATCATTGGATGTGGATGTTTGTGTGGCTGGCTGTAGCACACCATGTTCACTCACACACACACACTCTTATAGAAATAACACTATTGCACAAGATATCCACACCACACACGTATGTGTTCTCACAGTCACACTCACCGTCCATGAGGCTCAGAACTCCACTGACAGCATGACTGTTAGGCTTGGAGAAGAAGGGTTTGTCCTGAGTGTTGGGCCTGGGACTCAAAAGGACATGTATTTCAAGGCAGTGAAAATGACTGTGTTCTGTCATCCTGCAGCCTGAAAACAGACTCCTGCTGGAGGAAGTCGGCCCAGCGGGGGAAGGAAGAGTCTCTGTGCTTGAACAGCTGCTGGATGAAGTGAGTTTGACCAGAAAAACAGGTCTTTGCAGAGTTCAGCCTGGCACTCCACCTGATGCCCATCGGTTAAAAATTGTTTGGGAATAGAAAAAATGGCTAGTCAAAAGCTTTACACTCACAGTTCCCTATGCTAGTTTCTACAGCAAAGAAAATAGGCAGACAATCACACAGGAGCTCAAGTCACATGCAGGAGGCTGGAAGATTCCCTGGCCCACGACCCATGAAACCTCAGCCTGGGTGTCTTAAAGGGGGGTCAGGATGCCTGTCCCTCCCGGGGCAGGGAACAGAAGTCTTATCACTTGGGGAGACTTGACCACTGTATCTAGGGTAGGTTGATTCTTGAAGTCCCTGAATTTCTCTTCAATTGATCCAAAATCAACTTAGTTCCACCACTTCTTTAACAAGACCTTTGTAATACTTGAGAGGGTGGTGATTGGACAGTGTTGAGTTCAGGGTGTTGTGGCGAGTTTGTCCTTTTCCATGTGCTGCAGGGAGCAGACCCCAACTGCTGTGACAATGAAGGCCGGCCTGCTCTTACCATAGCGGTCATGAATAAGCACCACGACGCCA